>RBNI01001742.1:0-21009 GCA_003990745.1 Jimgerdemannia flammicorona | reverse complement strand
TTTTATAGTCACTCAGACTTTGCCATTTATTATCAGTCTATGCATACATTTACAATATCTCTATCTACTACCCAATCCCCATAGGAGAGCCCCCCTCCCCCCCCTCTTCACTCCTTCACACTTGAAAATCACCCTGTCTCCAATGAATCCCACCCTTTCTCCACTCTGCCTGCAAATCTTCTCTACTAAATGGCACTGCTGACCACTCTGCAGACTCCACCCATACCACTAACCCATCAGCATATCCTACATCAGTCCTTCTCATTGCACTAAATATATCCCTAAGCTTAGATACCTCTCATCCTCAAATACATACATCCAGTGTCCCACTAATCCCACCCATACTACCAGAACCCACTCTAAAGTAAGCCATTCCTTTCCAACTCCTCCCACCAGTCTATCTCACAGATCCTCCCACTGACCCCTCCCACCAGTCTATCTCGCAGATCCTCCCACTGACCCCTCACACCATCCCCCCTCCACACAACATCCAACCTCTTTCCAACTGCTATCCAGAAGTCACTGAGCACCTTGCACTCCCCTAACCAATGTTCAGGCATCTGTACAAAACTCCCTTCCTGTCCAACATTATAGTACTCCTCACAGTCGAGGGTTCCCCCTTCCACCAGGTAACTAGAGTAAAAGTTGAGCATGACATTCCTTCTCAATATGTGCCACCAGACCACCCAATATTTCAGTAGTATCTACTGCTAAACCTCAGTACTCCTATTCCAGATTCTGTTCCAGTCTTACTGTTCACCAATACCTACTGACTGCCATCTGCTGGGCCACAGATCCTGTCCCAACCCTCTCTGGTATTCCACTCCATTATTAATATCAAAGTCACCAAGGGGAGTACCCCCTAGCAACACCTAGTCCCATCTCCACATCACTGGGCCCCAAGGCCTATTTCTCTCATCTTCCTGCCAATGAATGCTGATGCAGTGTGCCCCCCACCAGAAGCCCTTAAACTGCATGTGACCATTGTTCTGAAGCCCCACCAAGGCCAAGAGATCTCCTGTAGAACCCCTCAGTGAGAACCTTATCTCCCAGACCTTTTGCAGTAGAGAAACCCAGCTGCCACCCCCCAGCTCAACAGCTCTCTTCAGCCACCATGCTCTCAGGCAGTGTACTCTCTTTGGGAAGTCTACCAGTCCAAGTTCCCCTCTAGTCACTGGTAGAGATAAAATTTTCCAGCTAATCTGACTCCTTCTCCCTACCCAGATCCACCCCTTGGCCAGTTTCAGTAGTCTCCTCACTACCCAGGCCAGGAAGTTCAGATAGTATGCCAGATATCATAACTTTGGCAGCCAGTAAGTGTTCAAGATGGAGACTTGCCCTGCCAGAGACAAGTGATAGCCTCTCCAACTTCGCAGGGCCTCCCCCCATATAGTCACCTATTGATCCTATCAGAGTTTTGGAAGAACAGACCCATATACTAATAGATAGATTCCCAAGTACCTCACCACCTCACCAGCAGAGACAATTGTTCCAATGATCTCCCCCCCTACTAGTTCATTACTCAATACTATTGTTTTACACTTATGCCAATTGAGTTTGACCCCCAAGTGCTCCTCATACCACTCTACAGTCCCTTTGAGCTCCTCCACATCGGCAATCAAACTCAGGCTAATCACTATGTTATCTGCAAAAGTGCCAACTTTCCATTCAATGCCATAGATAAAAAGCCCTCCTATCTTCCACTGAATCCTATCCATAAGGGGCTCTAGAGAGAGAGCATACAAGATGGGAGACAGTGGGTCCCCCTGGGGAACACCACTCCCCAGAGGGAAAACTACTCCTTGATGCCTATTATACATGATTGCAGCCCTGCTCTCTTCCAGTAGGCTGATCATTGCTGCTCGAAACTGATGAGGGACTCCAATCCTGTCCAGTACTTTTGCCAACCAGACTCTCCAAACATGGTCATAAGCCTTCTCCTGATCTAAGAAAACTAGGCACCCATTCAATCCACAGGCCCACACTCCTTCAATAACTCTATATACTCAAGCTGTGCCATCCCAAATGAGTCAGCCACCAACAAATCCCCACTGCTCTACCCCCAAGACCTACTGGGCCACCTTCTGCAGCCTTGCTACTACTACTTTAGTAATCAACTTCCTGTCCATGTCCAGGAGCATGATTGGCCTCCAGTTCCTCCAGTCCTCTCTCCTTCCTTTATTCTTATATAGCAGCACCACCAGTCCCAAATACTGCTCCCCTACCCATCTCTCTGACTGTAGTACCAAATTGCAGAGTGCCCTCAGTTCTTTCAGTACCCCAGGGACATCCACCATCTTCTTCCAGAATGCCCAAGGCAGGCTGTCCTCTCCTGGTGCTGTACCCAAAGTAGTTGTAGTAAGAATCTGGTGAATCTCCTCTTCCTGCACCAGCATCACCAGGTTGCCCAGCCCTTCTATCTGTGTCAGACGCCAATCCTCCAAGGCAACCCCAATAGAGGCACCATCAGCCCCACCCTCCTTCTCACTCCACAAGCCACTCCACTTCTCCTTCAAAGACCTGAGAATGCCTTGTACACTATACACCAGTGACCCCTCAGTATCAAGAACCCCCTCTTACCTCTGCTGAACCCTCCTCACCTGAAGGGCTCTTGTGAGAAACTTAGAGGGCCTCTCTCCTTCCTCCAGCCCCTACCAATGGAGATGTGCTACCATGCTCCACCTGTGCTTCCTTCTCCTCCCACAATACCTGTTGCAGCTCTACAACCTCCTTCTTTACCCAAAGCAATCTCCAATCTTCCACCCCCTCCAGGGCCACCAGACCTGCCCAATCTTCCAATAGCTTCATCTATCTAGCAGAGGCCCATGCCCTCCTCTTCCTCCTCTATCTCCCTGCCTCCACACCTGCCTCTCTCCAATAAACCCTAGCAGCCTCCTTTAGCCTCATCCACCAAATGCCAACTGAGGCCCCTTTCCTTATCCACCTCTCCATCTTCTGCCGAATATCCTCAGCTCATCTGTCCCATAGTACCTTATCATCCATCAGAGAGGAGTTAAGGTACCAATGTCCAGGTCCATCCCCACTCCCCCCAAAATGTCCCTGTCTCAGCAGTCTCCAATGATTGGACAAAGGATACTATACTGCCTCCAGAGACCCCCAAACATCCAGACCCCAGCAATCTGTCATCAAAATCCAATCTATCCTCATCTCCAGACCACTTGCCCAATGAGTGTACACCCTTCTGTTATCCCAAAGCTCTCTACCAGCATCCATCAAAGTACCCAGTCTCTCTATCTCCTCCCATACCTCCAAACCTCTACTCCTATCCTCCACTCCTCACCCTTCATCTGATCTATCCAATAATGTATCTCTGACCATATTAAAGTCTCCTCCAAATATGTCCACTATAGCCCCTGCCAGAGTTCCTTCCTTCTATAGTCCTTTCACCTACTCTACCTGTTTGCCCCTCACTGCAGGACAGTAGCAGGATCCAACTATAACTGGTTCCCACCCATTGCAAGTCCACTTACCCCAGATCAGCCTGTCTCTCTAGTTCTGTACATCCCTTATCTCCCCTCTACCCTTCCTGACCAGAATCCCAACCTTGCCCTTCTAAACTGCTTCCCCTCCTCATTCCTTTGTCCATTCCAGTTTGTCCAAATCATTCTTGCACCTGACATCCTGTAAAAGAAAGAGATCAGCCTCTAATCCCTTCAGCTAAGCAAAAATGTTCTATCGATGCAATGAACTCTGGAGCCTATTTATATTCAAAGAGAAAATATTGGTTGTACTGTTCATAAGAAATAATGTATAATAGTAAATGTATCCTCTACTGCTCTATGTTCATCTCCTCCTGAGCCAGGTCCAGATCATGTTCCACATTTACTGCCTCCTCTTCAGTCCTCTTAGCCTCTAGCCCAACCAGAAGTACTGCAAGTTCCCCATCCTCTTTCTCCTTGAATTCCTCATGATATTCCAGGCATACCTCCTGCCAGAGCTATAATCCATACTGCTCTGCCCAATAGAATACAGCCCTTTCACCAGCTGCAACTGCCAGCCCAGCTTCCCTCTCCTTGTCAACCTCATACCCTTCCTCCTCTAAGAAAACTACAAGAATCTCTGCCTTCAGTGCCTCCACCACACCCTCACTACATAGAATATATGCCCATTGCTCATCACTCATCACTCACAGATCCATCTTCCCCAATTCCTCTGCTGTAAAGTTATTCATCATCCTGCACATCTATAGCAGATTTCCCACCTCCTTTCCCCCAGGAGTCACTGGCTGTCCACCATCCAGCATTGAGATATTGGCTCCTGCACTCACAGCCTCATCTCACTCCTCCTCCTGAATATCCACCAGTTCATCCTCACCCACCACCACCACCTGCCCCCCCTTTGCTACCTCTAGAACTCCAAAGTGTACCCTCTGGGCTCCCCCCATAGGCACATCCTCTACCACCCTGCCCCTTAAAGCTGGACCTCTTCTAATAAGTGGCATAGGGGTTAAGGATGGCTCCCAGACCTCAAAAGTGCCATCTGCATAAGAGTCACTCTCCTTCTCCTCTCTTCCTCCTCCTGGTATCTTCCCTGCATTCTCTCCATCCTCACCAGCTCAGATGCTCTCCTTGGCTCTCTCCACGATTTCACTGCCACCAGCATCCTTCTTTGCCTGGCTATCCAGTTTCACCAGCAACTCTCTCTGCCTCTTGCATTCTTGGGATCATTTCCACCACCTCTTATTGACCTGAATCCTCTTTCCATCTACCACCTCCAAATGTGTTGACTTAATATACACCTTCCAAGCCTTTGCTCTCCTCTCTACAGTATCACTCAGCTCTTCCAGTGCCTCTAGTAGATCTTTCTCCTCCTTCTCACTCTCCTTTATCCTCATCACCTTGTACAAGAAAGCCCCCCAGACCATCACCAAAGGCCAGTCCCTAGCCTTCTCAGTAGCTTCCTTCCCTGCTAGCTAGATATGAATGTCAACATTCTTAGTCCTAAAAGGAGTCCCCTCCCAGACCCAGAACCCAACATTGACCACCTTGCCATACTCAGCTATGACTTCTACAACCCTCCTCCTAGTCTCCTCAGCAGTCATTATGGGCACCCCTTTTACCAATAGCTGCACTACCCTGGGGTCCCATCTCAAGCAATGTACTATTAAAACACACATCTCACTAACTATCAACCCCACCCTCAGAGCCTCCTCCAATGGTCTAGCCTTCTTGAAGCCAACCTCCACTCCTTTTAGTCCCTTTAGAAACTTCACAGACACTGCTCCAGCCACCTGCTTGACAATTAGCCCCAGGACCATTTTCACCATCACTGCTAAGCTCCTGAAATACAAAGTGACTTCAAACTCTGAGATCGACTTTCTGAGTAATGGTGCCACTGCCAGTCCTGTTATACCATCAGCTAGGTCACTAGGCCTCATGCATTTCCCACTGCCCAGTCCACCATCAGCAGTCCCATCTAGATTTTTTTTATGAAACCCTGTCATGCTCCCATCAGCAGTCACCCCTTCAGCCTCTACTCCACCAGTCCCACTACTCTAGCCCCCCAGAGAGGCTCCCCTTGAGGCTGCTGCTCTGTAGTCTTCACCATCTCCTTGCCCCTCCTAAGCCAGCCCTCCAACCCTGCTCTCTGCTGGCCTCCCTTCACCTTATCTACAAAGCTTGCCCTCTCTGTCCCCTGACTGCCAGCACTGCCCCCTTCCCTACCATATCCACCTGCCAACAGGCCCCTCATGCTTTCCCCCAAGCCAGGGCCCCTCCCTATATACTGCCAATCAAATGTACTCAGGCCACCCTGCTCAGTACACACCTCAGAATGCTCATCAGTTGCCATAATACTAGTAGTTTTTCTTCAGAAACTGTGTTGAAAGTATTGCCAAAGGTTGTGTAACCTAAATTTTACCAGAGAAAAGGTTTCTTGTCTATCAAGAATTCTCATAAGCTAGCTCTTAAGAAATTGAAAATACTACTTATATAGATAGACATAAACAGAAATTGGCCAAATGAGTTCATCAGATCTTTAGGCATATATTCTGGACCATTTCCAATCTAAAATATGTTAAAGTCTCTAACATTCAAGAACTGATAAGTTACTATATAGAATATCTTAAAGAAATAGTCACAGAAGAAGCCCAATCTACTGTCACAGTCAAGAGTAATAAGATTCAATATCTTTGGAACCCTATCCTAAAGGACAATCTAGACCAATTCATCCATAGTTTGATTTCACTATTTCAAGACCTTCTCTTGAGAGTTTACTTCTCTAGAATTTTATAGATATTCTCTACTTTATAGATAACAACACTATTAACTGAAAACCTTAAGAGCAAAATGACTATATATTCTTTGATAATATTATTAACAATGATATCACTCTATAAAACAACTTAAAGAATAGTAGCAACCTACTTATTTTACTAAAAGACAATATCAATAGCTTCCTTTTCTCACTCCAGAGCCCTTACTGACTTCAGCACAATTGTGAAGAATGCAGAAAATGATTTAGTCAGACCTCCAGAAGAGAAGAAGGATGAAGATGATATAATCTTAGTTATACTGAATTTTAAGTTGAATGAGAACAGCTCTATTAGCCAAATTGAGTAAGTTAGTTAGTTAGACAAACAGTAACTATATATTAACTAGCTCAATTTATCACAAATATAAAATTAGCCATATTCAGTTAGTTAGTCACCTGAATTCCAAAACTATACTAATTAGTATCTTCTAGTAATTGTGAGTTACTAGTCTTATATATAGCCTAAAAACTATATAAATACTCTCTCTTCTAATCTGTAGTAAATAAATATCAGTCAATTGATTTTACCAACTTAAGTTCTGAAAGACAAGAAAGTTGAGTATAGGAACTTTGGAAAAAGACTCTAAGATCTGAAGAATTTACTCTTATCACTACTAAGAAACTTAAGATACAAGTTATCAGATTATGACTATTATGAAAAATCAGATACAAGACCCAAGAAACTCAAGATATAAGTCAGTAAGATAAAGCTATTAAAGAAATCAGATATAGGATCCAGGAAACCTACCAGAAAACTTAAGAACAATATATAATATATATTGAGCTATATATCTTTTCAGCAAAACAAGATCTGTTTGGATAGAATGAAGTATAGTAATACTATTAGTGAAGAATTCTTATATATAAGATAAAAATATCTTTATAAAGCTAGGATACTCAGATATAGTTAATTGTAAAAGTTGAGTAATATCTTTAGAAAATTATTTAAGATTAGTAAAGTGAAGAAGAGAGTTAAAATATTTAGAATTAATATTTAAAATCAATTGAGCAGATATTATCTAAATATCTTTTTTAACTTAATAGAAAGATTTAAAATTATTATTATATAAATAAGTACTCAGAGCATTAGTATATTGCTGATATTATAAAAGATTCTAAATAGATAATATATATAATAACTACTAAAGTAGTTTAGTAGACTACTTATATTGAGCAGTAAACTGTATTAAATAGTAAATTTGAGTTTCTTAGAATATTAGAGCAGAAGAATACTACTATCAATACTTCTATATAGTAACCTTTATCAACTCTTAGATTTAAACTATCTGATATATTTGATATTATAGATATTGATGAATATTCTTATTTTTATTAAAATACTTAATAATTTGAGACAAAATGAAGGATATATAAAATATATTACTCTAGTTAAGCAAACTTATCTTCTCTAGATAATTTACAAATATTTATTAATTTAAATATCATTTTACAATATTTTTACAATAAATATATATTTAATTTAAATAGATATTACTTCATTGAGATATTATAGAAAAATAGTCAGATTTTTATAGATATATAAAAGCTAGATATATATAGATTGAGTATACTCAGATTAGGTCAGATTATAGAATACTACTTATAATATATTATATATTTTTATCAAACAGATTACTATTTTTAAAGTTTAACTATATGATATCCTAACTACTATTATAATTAAATATTAGATAAAATTTATCAAAAACATTATCTGATATAATCTAAATTTTCATAATAAGTCTCAATATGACTGAATTATAGTATATGATTGAAAGGATCTCAGCAAGCATAAGAAGAATATATATGAGCTTAATGAATTCAAAATTAGACAAATTTATCTACTATTTACTATTGAGCAAAGAGAGCTGAAGTACTATATAATATATGAAATTAGCAATTACTGAGACTCTGATACTCAGATAAGTATTATATATAACTTATTATAAAAATTTAATATTATTAGTATTAATGTCATTATGTATAATACATATCTAATATCATTTTTTGAATCTTATAACTCAGTAAGAATAGTACAACAGTAGTAAAAAATATTTACTCTTTTGACAAATATTTAGTAAATCATTATAGTGATAGAGAGATATAAGAAATATTTTATCAGTGTTCATATTTGTTTTACTATCAAGCTTTATTCAGAGTTTTCATATAATTATAGAAATCTAATAAAAGGCTTAGAGTTCAGTACATATGTCAATGAATCCTGATGTAGATGGCTTAGATATTACAAATATAGATGTGAGATATCCTTGATACAAGATGCTATAGATGTAGATGTCAGATGGCCACAGATTTTCTTGATGTAGATGCAGAGTGAGATATTATAGATGTGGATTATTAGATGGCTACAGATATCCTAGATACAGATTGTACCAGATGAGATGTCTAAAAATTTTCATAATATATATATATTGTAATGGTTAATTTAAATTAGAAATATGAATCAGAGAAATTAGACATTTGATCATAGTATCTGAACCCAATTCCTGATATAATATAGTCTTACAAATAGCAGTCATTGTTATTCCACAACTGTTAAAGTTTTTGTAAACTCTTTACAGATATTGAAGATTTTGCAGATGTTAAACTTTTGACAATTGTCAAAGTTCTAGTAGATATTAAAAGATTTAACACTTATGAAAAGTAACTTACAGGAAACATGTCATAACTTAGCTATCTTATAGCTAGTAAACTTGTATAAATACCCCAGTATCTAGAGTAAATAAACTTCAGATCGAAATAGTTCAAAGCAAAGAGAAAGCAAAGGAACTAGTAAGCCTGTAGGCAGATATACTTCAAACTCACCCACCCCTGCATCCTGAGGACTCTGTGGAGTCAAAGAAGATTAAGTTTCCAAGATATAGAAATCCAACATACTTCTACAGTTATGTGTCTGCTATTTTATAACTTATTGCCTATTGGCTAGTAATTCAAGATAAATTCCTCACTTTCAAGCTGAATAACAAACAACTACTACTACTTGAATAACCATACAAATCAAATCAAGACATCTAGATAAGATAGATATAAGACCATCAGTATTTCATAAATATACTTTAGATGAATTGATCATCATCTTTATTGATGATTTTGAGCAGTATACTACCATAAAAACTCTGACAGCAATACAGCAAGTAGCCCTTATGTTCTTCAGTCACTGAGGACCAGCAAGAGCAGCATTCACAGCTATAACCTATGTGGAAAATGATGACAATGCAGTGCTAGCAGTACAGAAGACCTGGCTTCAAGTCACCTACTATATAGACAAGATCAAGCAAGCTCTGAAGGATCAACTCAATACAATCTATTAAGAAATGAATGAGAACCCAAACACATTCTACACTAGAATCTGATACTAGATAATCCTTATATCTTATGCTGACACCATCCAAGATCAAATAGCCAAGGTAACCTTTATGAAAAGAGTCCACCCAGAAATAGCCCTAGCTATCTACTCATTACCAATAGTCCTGAATCTACTCTAAAAGATTACCTATACCTACTGATACTGGATAGCCAGACATCCACAAGACTATACAATAGAAAGAGTTACTGGAGTCAGAATCAAAGTACTTAAGGCAACTATTATGATCTCTATTATAGTTATCAATCAAAACCCACCTCAGCCAAGAGCTACTGAGTAGCAGAGAAATAGCAACCCTATGGAGAAACTTACCAAGAAGTTCACTGAAATGACAGCCCACCTAGGATATATAGTAAAGGAAATTAAAGGAAGAGACTGGCCCCAGTTCAGCAATTTACCACTATCTCAGACAAGAAGAGAGGTATCTGCTATACTTGTAGAGAAGAAGGCCACCACTCATATAAATATATAAGTGAAATCAAGTGTAAGGCCCAGCCAAGCAATACTACTTGAAATAAGGAATAGGCCAACACCATTATCTTTGAGGAGATTGGGGAATCAGATGAAGAGAAATAAGAAGTCTACTCTGCTGAGACTATCAGAAAAGATATCCAAAGCAACTCTATAAGAGACTACCAGAGAGACCCAAGAAGAACCCTGTGAAAAAGCAGATAGAGACTGCTATAGAAAGTCAAGGCAAAGAAATAAATCAAGATATAGAGCTGGAACAGGCTGTCCAAGATATCATTTGAGAAACCACTTCAGCCAGTAAAGGAGAAAAGAAGAAGAAGCTTTATAAAACTAAGACCTTTAAGTATAATATCTTCAAGGACCTCAGCCAATAAAAGCTCAATACAATCTTTGGCCAGCTGGCAGAAATACCCACATTCAGACAGCAAATGAGATATGGACTTGCTGAGATAACCAAGAAGCAAGGTTGGAAGATAACTGAGGCCAACAATATTCAAGAAGACTTAAGAGAAGAGAGTAAAGACAATTGCAAGACCTCTACCTATATAATCAGTCAGATTGAAGATAGAATCTTTGAGGCCATCATTGACACAAGAGCAGAAGGATGTCTTCTCAGTAAGAAAGCAGTAGACTGTCTAGGTTGAGAGATTGAAGATGCAATCAAGCTAGTATTTGTCACAGTAGATAGAATAAGAGCCATATCTCTGAGAAAGATCTGAGATATTTCCATCAAGTTTGGAAGAGCAACTATTTCAGTAGATGTGATTGTGATCAATGACACTAATTACAATATTCTCATCAGCAATCAGTAGCTTCATAAAGCTAAGGCAATAATTGATCTGAGTGCCCAGAAGATACAGATCTACTGAGACCAGAAGATATGAATTCCCATTTAGGTCAACAAAAGAGTACTGCCTGAGATAGAGAAAGAAGAAAGTGAGCAAGAAGAAGCCTATATGGTAACTACTGAGAAAAAGAAGAAGAAAGTCAGATGGATTAGTGAAGGAGACTAGTATAAGAAGATTGTAGAAGGATATATACCACAAGGAGTCTGTCTCTATGGAATCAAGATATACTGTAGTAAGTATATTAATGACTATTATCAATATAGTATTGACATAGAAAGATCTACCAGAAAAGAAGACAAAAGACTCTTGAAAAGCAGACAAGAGAAGAGGAGGAGGAGGAAGAGGATGATGAACCACCAGCCCTCCTAGAGAATAGTGATGATGAAGAAGAAATCAAGATCAAGATTCAGAGGATCCACTCTGATGTAGTTTTACCAGAATATAAGTTAGAGAATGCAGCCAGAATAGATATTGTCACAGTAGAAGAAACTATACTAGAGCCCCAGACAACTACCCTACTTGTAACTGATCTGAAAATAACCATTCCAAAGGACTATATCAGAATTCTCAAGACAAGAAGCAGCCTGACTAGGAGCAAAATCACAATTAAAGGAGAAGTTATTGATTCAGATTATATTGGAGAAATACTACTTATTGCTAAAAACTACAATCCAATGATTCTATTTCCAATCAAGAAGAAGGACTAACTAGTACATATATTGATCTTCTCAGTTCTTCAGCCAAGGATTATAGAAGTCAAGAAGTTGGAGGAAATGGAAAGAGAAAGGAAAGGATTCAGATCCATAGGAAGAGGAGTATTTGCCAGCACCAAGATCACTGAACTGGATCACAAAAAGGAGAAAACTGTGAACAAGTATAGCTATACTATTGGAAATGAATTCTTACTCAAGAAGGAACTTAAGAAGATACTCTATAAATTTGAGAATGTCCTAGCTATGGATTTCAAGGATATCAAAGGAAAGATCCCATACTACTATCATGACACAAATACAGGAGACATAGAACCAATCTACCAAAATATAAGACCAATATCACTAGCCTACTATGAATGGCTCAGAGAAGAAATAAAACAGATGGAAGAAGTCAGTATTATTAAAGAAGCCAGCAGCCCCTGGGCTTTACCAATTGTACTAGCCCTAAAAAAAGAAAGTAAGCCAGGAAAATTCACCCCAAGACTCTGCACTAATTACAGAAAGCTCAACCTGATTATCAAGAAAGATCACCAACTATTACCCCTCATCAGTGACATCCTTGTAACCTTGGGAGATGAAGCATAATACTACAGCATCATGGACTTATACTCAGAATTCTACCAAATCAGCCTCACTGAAGTAGTAAGTGAAAAGTCAGCCTTCATCACCCCAGATAGAACTTATGTCTATCTGTGAATACCATTCAGAATGTGCAATACCCCTGCAAGCTTCCAGTGAATGATGAACAAAATCTTCCACTATGATATAAGAAGATAGATGATGGTTTATGTGAATGATGTTATTATCTATAGCAAGACAGCTGAAGAACATCTGCAGCACATCAGGTAGATAATAGAGAAGCTAAGATAGCATAGTCCCTATATCAAGTCCAAAAAGTATAAGTTTGTAGAAATCAAGATCTTTTATCTTGACCATATCATTATTTGAGATAGAATACACACAGACTCCCTCAAGATTCAAGCAGTAGTTATATCCAAGGCCTACTATAGTTCCTGAAGCTGAAGCCTTTATGGGACTTACCTCCTATTACTAAAGATTTATTAGAGGATTCTCTAATATTACAGACCCAATTTACAAACTCAATAAAAAGAATATCAAGTTCCAATAGACTGGCAGACAATAAAATATTTGATGAACTTAAGGTCAGACTGATCCAGGTACCCATCCTCAGAAGACCCAATTGGACTCAAGAAATCATTCTGCAGACAGATATAAGTACCCAAGGACTAGGAGCAGTCCTGGCCCAGAAGAAAGACAAGATAGAATATGTCATTATATATCTCAGCCAAGGAACCTGAGAAGCTAAAAAAGAGTATAAATCCTATAAGTTAGAATGTCTTACAGTCATCTGGACTATAGAGAAGTTTCACTACTACATATCTAGTAGAAAGATACTTCACTATTCAGATGAACCACTTAGCCCTTACTTGACTACTGACCATCAGACAATCCAAAGGAATCTATGTTAGATGGATCATAATATTGCAGGCCTATGATATAACTATTGTGTACTGCCCAAGAAGAATCAATGTCCCAATGACATCTTTCACCAGTACCATTCAGGTGACACAAGACTCAGACAACACTTTCGACAACATATTCAAGTATTAGTACTATCAAGATGGCGAGCAACACACATTCTGGTGAGCGTATTGGGCAGGGGAGCCCCAGTGCCTTTGACTGGCAACATGTGGGGAGGGGTCGAGGTGCTGGTCTTGGCATGTCGAGTGCTTCAATAAGGGGACATAGGGCTGGAGGTGGTGGCAGAGGAGGTGCAAGGCCACATGGGGGAGAGAGGATGACCTTCGCAGATAAGGTCAGGATGGGGAAGCAGGCAACTGGACTGGATGGCTGACTGGAGCTGGGGAAGGTGGCTGCTACCTCGAGTGGCAAGGAGGCCTCTCCACTTAGGGGTCAGCATAGTAGGGCTGGAGGTGTAGTGGCTGAGGCAGTGACTGTTGATGGCAGTGTGACGGGCAATCTGGAAAAAAATCCAGATGTGACAGCTGATGGGGGACCTGGACAGGGGAGCAGCGCGAGACCTGGGGACCTGGCTGATAGTGTGACGGGCTTGGTGGCAGCCCCGTTACTCAAAAAATCCTGATCGGAATTCGCCGTCACGCTGTGCTTCCATGGCTTGGCAGTGATGGCAAAGATGGTGCTGGGGCTGCTGGCTAGTGAGGTGAAAGGAGCAGCATCGGTGAAGTTTTTGAAGAAGCTGGAGGCAGTCAAGGTGGGGTTTGAAGAGGAGGGTTTGCTACTGGAGGCAGTGGAGAAGGGTGTGGTGATTGGAGGGATTTCGGTGCCGATGGTGAGGTGTATGCATTGGGATCCCCGAGTGGTTCATCTGGTGATTGCGGACTTGCCGACAGTGAAGAAGGAGGAGGCGAGGAGGCTGGTCACAGATGTGGTGAAGGAGTATGGTGAGGTGGTTGACATTGGGTTCAGGGTGTGGGAGGGGACTGAGCTCAGGACGGGTGATGTGGACATCCGGCTGAGGCTGTTTGGGATGGAGAATACTGGGAAGGCTAGGGACTGGCCGGTGGCGTTGAAGTGGGGCCCAGTGGAATGTAAGGTTTCGAGAGTGAAGGGGTCAGAGGAAGAGGAGGAGGACCTACTGGAGGCACTTGAGGACTTGGTGAGGGCTGTGGAGAGGAGACAAAGGGCTTAGAGAGCCTACGAGGCTAGGACGGTAGTAGAGGTGATTGAGGGCAAGAAGGTGTGAATAGACAAGGTGCTCTGGGAGAAGGCGAAGGGGAGACAGCTGCAGAAGGATTTACTGGCCAGTTTGGATGGGGGACTGAGGGCTGGGACTACAGAGGAGGATACCGGAGTGAGTGCTAGCATCTGGGCGGAGGCTGGGCAGCAAGGGGGGAAGATGAAGGAGAGTGGGGGACAGGAGCTGGAGGAGGCGGCAGTGGACACGGCGATGGTGGATGATAATCCAATCCAGTATGGTGTTCCTGAGGTGGGAGAAGGAGAGCTGGAGGATGTGTCAGAGGATGGTTGGGATGAGTCTGTGCGAACTGAGAAGAGGAAGGAAGGAGAGGCAGATTTGGAGCAGGTAGCTGAGGTAGTTGGAGGGGAGAAGTGGCTGTTGAGGGCACTGCAAAATGTGGTGGCCGAGGAACTGGGGGAGATCAATTTCCGGGTAATCAGTGAGGAATTCTGGGGGCGAGTGTTGTGAGGAGAGGAGGTCATGAGGAAGTTGAGAGATGAGATGATGGCAGCTCTTTTGGAGGCGGAGGAGTATGAGGTCACCGAGGCGAGAGAGGCAACACTCTTGGGTATTGCTAACGAGAGGGCAGCTTATCTGTGGGGGCCACAGAAGGGACTGGAAAAGTGGCAGGTGGTGTGTAAGGAGCACTGGGCATCAATGGAGATAGTGGATGGTGAGGACTGTGTGGAATTGTTGGTAGCTCTAGAAGAACAGCAGAATGTGGAGGATGAGATTACGGCGGAACGGAACCTGGATCTGGCTAGAGAGGAAGTGAGTATGGAACTGGAGATGTGGGAAAGCAATAATATCAAATATTTTGCTATGAATAGTACAACAAACATTTTTTCTTTGAATGTCAATGGGCTTAGAGGGACTGGGAGGTGACATATGATTTTTGGATGGCTGAAGAAACTGGAGGCGGATCTCTTCTTACTCCAAGATATACAGTGTGAGGGAGAGGAAGATGTACTGGAATGGACAAGAGAGTGGGGTGGGGAGGCAGTTTGGTAGGGTAAAGTGGGAATCCTGGTTAGGAAGAGGAAAGGGGACATTGCAGACACTGGACATTGGGGTAGTAGATTAGTGTGGGGGACATGGCGGAGGCCTAGATGGAACTCAATTGTGGTGGGATCTTGTTACTGCCTGGCTGAAAGGGGGACCCGAGTGGCGTGGATTGGAGATCTGCGGGACTCTGGGCTCTTGGTGGAGGCTGGGGTGGATTGTCTGGGAGGTGATTTTAATATGGTATGGAAGAGTAGACTGGACAGAACTGATGGGGGATGGGGTATGGCAGGCAGGAGTGGGGGATTGGAGGAATGGGAAGAGGTGGAAAGACTCAGCTCACTGGTAGATGCCATGCGACTTCAGGATGGGGAACGACATCTGTATACTCACTGGGTGGGAAAACTTGGTACTAGGATTGATTGGATTCTGACTGCTGAGTGTTGGGGCAATACAGTTTGGGAGACGATGGAGGTTGAGTGGTGCCCTTGGTCAGATCACTGGGGTATTCGGGGAGGTGGGAGGTTTGGAGGGAGTGGAGAGGGGCCAGGACATTGGCATCTGAACTCTTCATTGCTGGATGAGATAGACCTGTGGAATGAGTGGGGGGTAGAGGTATGAACTAAGATTAATAATTGGAGGCAGGCCGGGATGAGGATTGGAGATAGCTGGCGTCAATTGAAATCTGAAGCTCAGAGGTACTGGGGGGAAGTGGGGAAGGAGAGAGGTGCTCAGCAGAGGAGATGGGTCTGATGGGCATCTAGAAGACTAGAAAGATTACTCCTGAATTGGGCTGGGTTACTGGAGGAGGAGGAGTTATTAGACTGGAAGGCTAAGCAGGCTAAGCTGGAAGTGGTGGAACTGCAGGATCTGTTGAGGGAGGAGGAAGCAATGCAGGTTCAGGCTATGGCAGCAAGGTTATGGTGGCAGGGATTGGAAGAAGGAGAAAGGCCCACAAGGTTTTTGTCCCGTCTTCTTCATGCTAGGGGAGCAAGACACTGGTGGGAAGGAGTCCTTAATGATGAGGGAGAGATGGTATTAGGTGTGCAGGGGATCCTGGGCCAACTGAGTGCCCACTGGAGTAACCTCTGGAGTGAAGAGGAGGGAGGAGAGGTGGCGCAGGACATTGAGTGGCATCTAGAAGAGTGGCACCTGAATCCTGCAACAGGGTTGGGGGATCTTGGCCAACCAGTTTTGGGAGAGGAGATCCTTCGAGTTCTGGCATCAATGACCCTGGGAACGGCACCTGGGGAGGATGGTTTGCCTTGGGACTTTTGGAAACGTATGGCATCCATAGAAGAGGCTCTGGAGGAGATGTCACTGATGTGTGATGCAGTCATCAGTAATGGGGAGTGGATTGGGGGGCAGCAGTTGGGGTTGGTATCACTGCTGTACAAGGACAAAGGGCGTAAGGAGGACTGGAAGAATTGGAGGCCAATTATGCTGCTGGATATGGACCGTAAGTTGGTCACCAAAATACTGGTGGCGAGACTACAGGGGGTGGCCCAACAGGTGCTAGGGAAGGAGCAGAGAGGTTTTGTTGGGGGCCAACTAATCCGAGATGGCATGGCATAGGTTCACAGTGTCATTGAAGGCGCTAGGGCTGCAGGTGTGGATGGCCACTTAGTTTTCCTGGACCAGGAGAAGGCCTATGATAGGGTTTGGAGAGTATGGTTAGAGAAGGTACTGGAGTGCATTGGGGTACCAGTTGGCATGTGTTGGTCCCTTATTAGGCTACTGGAAGGGAGTAGGGCTGCGATTCTGGCAAATGGACACAGGGGGGCTTCCTTCTCCTTGGGGAGGGGGGTGCCACAGGGGGATCTGCTGTCACCTATCCTCTATGCCTTTGCTCTGGAGCCGTTGTTGGATCGGATACGGTGCAGAGTTGGTGGACTGAATATCTTGGGCATCAATTGGAAGGTGGGGGCCTTTGCGGATGATATAGTGGTTGGATTGGGCTCAGTGGCAGATGTGGCCATGCTCAAGGAGACAGTTGAGTGGTATGAGAGATGTGCTGGAGCGAAACTCAACTGGCACAAGTGTGAGACAATGGTCCTTGAGAAAGGAGTCATAGGGGGGGATGTTATTGGAACAATTGTCCTGGCTGGAGGAGTGGTATGGTACTTAGGTATCTATTTCTCAGTGTATGGCTCTTTACTTCCCAAGGAGTGGTGGGAGGGCAAGCTGGTAGAATGGGGGAAAGTACTGACGAGTTGGGGTGGTAGACAGGTGTCACTGGTGGGAAGGGTAACTGTTCTGAATGTATATTGGATGCTGAAGCTTTGGTATCTGGGCTATCATTTGGACTTCCCTAAGTGGGTGGTTAAAAAGCTTCTCAAGATGGCCCGCTCTTGGCTCTGGGCTGGACGCTGGAGTCAGATTGGCTGGAAGGTACTAGCACTTCCTGTGGATCATGGAGGACTTGGCCTGGTGGATTTCCCCAAGAGGCTACTCTGCTTGAGGGCATGGTGGATGAAGAGGGCCAGTGAGTTGAGAGGAGGAGAATGGGTGCCCCTTATGCAGCGTTTGTGGGAGGCGAGGGTGTCACCACGGGGTGGCTCAGGTGATCTACTGTCCTTGGTGGCCTTGGATGGTAGCCAGAGGATGTGATACAAAGGATTCTGGTGGGGAGTGGTAGATGGGGCCCACCGCATTGGGATCTATTGGCAAGGTACTGAAGGGGATGAGGACTGGGGCCTGGCAATGTGGAGGTGGGACAGGCTCTTGTTGGGAGGAAATCTGACTGAGGACTTCCACTTAGAGGAGGGTATGGAGTGCCTTAAGGGTCTGGGGCAGGACCTTTGGCTGGAGACCTGGTAAGAGGCTAGAATTGGGGAGAGATGGGACTGGGCAGGTATCTGGTCTTGGATCAAGGTTGTGTCAAGGTGGCTACTGCCAAAACTCTGGGTAGCATGGTGGAGGCTGTTGCGTAGAAATGTGATGCTCAATTTTAGGACTGGTTATCTGGTGGATGGCGGGGTCTTTGATTGTGAGGAGTGTCATAATGTAGGGCAGGAGGGTGGGGTGGTGCAGACTCCTGAGCATTGGCTGGGGGAGTGCGAGAGTATGGAAAACTTTTGGAGGGTAGTTGGGGAGAGGTTGGGAGTATTGGCACCTGACCCTGAGGTGGGTGGGTGGTGGGCGGCACTGCAGTCAAGACTGGTGGAGGGGGTGGGGAATGAGTGGCTGACGGTTGGTTGGGTCATTGCAATATGGGTGGGGCTCGCAGAACACTGGCGGAGCATCTTTGAGGAGGGCCCCTGGAGGCTGGTGAGACTGAGGGTAGTGAGGTGGGAGGAGCTGATGCTCAAGCTCTTCAAGGCATGGTGGATTGGTTGGGGTTCCAAGGGGGGGAGACGTAAAGGTCTAGTAAGGAGGATTGTAGAGAAGAGTGGGGGTAGAGTTGCAGTGAGGGTAGACGGGGTGTCATTTGTAGGACCGAGAGTGGGGGGGGGTCCCTGTGGGATAGGTTGAGGGTTTAGGTTGTATAAATAATACTATAGACGTCAGTTAATAAAGGGAGTCCAAGAGACTATAAAAAAAAAAAAAAAAAAGACATATTATCTTGACTTCTGGCCTAAATAGTGAAGAGACCATTGAAGCTGGCCAAGGATTGAATCTGGGCTAGTTAGAGGAGCCAGATTAGTTGGGATATTTTGTCACTACCAGTTGCTAGAGGTGGCCTTGGGCTAGTTGACTTCCTGAAGAGATTGTATTGTCTGAGAGTATGGTGGTTGAGGAGAGTAGTGCAACTGAGATGTAGTAGCTGGGTTCCTCTGATAAAGAAAGTCTGGGAGATACAGTGCTCTCTGAGAGGATCTAGTGGAGATTTACTGTCTTTAGTTGGGCTTATAAATCCTGGGTGAATGAGATTTAAGAGCTTCTAGTGGGGTGTAATAGATGGGGTTCACTGTATTGGCATTCACTGGCAGAGGGATGAAGGAGAGGTGCCTTGGGGCCTGGTAATGTGGAGATGAGATTGAGTGTTACTGGGGGGCACCCTTCTTATAGACTTTGATATTGGCAATGAAGTTGAGTACTAGAGGAGATGTATTGCCTAGCAGTTGGTAGTTGGTAGGTATTAAAGAGGAGTGAGACTGGAATGGGGTCTGGGACTGGAGTATAGAGATATGGCAATAGTTGTCACCTAAGTACTGGGTGGTATGGTTCCATTCAGACTATCTGGTGGAGGAGGAGAACTTTGACTGAGAGAAGTGCTATAATGTAGGACAAGAAGGAGGATTTGTTCAGACACTAGAACATTGGCTAGGGGAGTGCAAGATACTTGGGACCTTTTGATTAGCAGTTGGGAATTGATTGAGTGTAGTAAGAAGGGGGGATAATGTGCAGGGTCGATGAGAGGATCTGAGAGATCATTTGGTGGAGGGGGTTGGAAAGGAGTGGCTCACTCTAGGGTGGGTAATGGTGATATAGATGGGGCTGACAGGTCAAATGGCTGTTTGTTTTTGAGGAAATACAGTTTAGTTTAGGGGAGTAGTTGTTGAGGTTGGAAGGTTTGATAGTAGATATTCTGATGGACTGGTGGCTGGGGTGGGGTCTGCAGGGTGGTCAGAAACACTATTTAGTGGAGAAAATTTGTGGGCAGAGTGAGGAGAAAGTTAAAGTAGTGGGTGGAATGGTAGTATTCAAGTATGAAGGTATTGGGGGAGGTGCCCCTAGGGAGATTGAGTAGTGGGTAGGGAGAATGTAATTATATAGGCTTACTCTTTTTAGTGAAAACAGCTTTGGTTGTTAAAGATACAACTGTAGAAGTTGCCTTCTTTGGCAATGTACCAGACTATAATACAATAGCTTTAGCAGTCTACTTGTCTACTCATTTTTGGACCTTACACTCATGTTTATAGCAGAACTAGTAGGAGAGGGGCTTGAGAACTTGAGAGGAGTAGAAGGTAAAGGAGAGGTGGGGATACTTTCTGAAGAAGTACTCAATAATGAGAGAGATAGTGAGTGCCAATCATATAGTAAGCTGTACTATCAGCTGAATATTGATCTTGATCAAATAAGCTATCTAAGTCAGCAGATCTGAGATGTATTACCTTATTACAGCTATCTCATTGACTAAATTAGAGTTAGCTGAGGAACATACATGGCTAGTAGCCAATATTATATCCAAACTAGTATTTGAGTAATTATATTTATTATATGTGAGAGGTCAAAGTATAAAAGAGATAGGGAGGAATAGATGTTTGATTTTTAAATTAGATAAGATTTCAATCTTATCATCATCTTCTAGGTTATATATAAATATACTAATAATAATTATATATCTCTATATAACTTATATATAACATTAGGAGACCTTTAACAAAACTCAGAGAGAGAAGGTCAATGCCAAGATACTCAGTATAGTAAAGAGTATATGAAGAGGTAGATAGTGGTCACATCATTACTAATAATAGAAGAGATGGCTGATATTATCAAAATAGATAGAGATAGATTAATTAAATAATTTGAAATTAGAAAATATAAGTCATATAATCTTTGTTTATATAATGAAAAAATAATAAGAAAGGGGGCATTTTTTTTTTTTTTTTTTTTTTTTTTTTTTTTTTTTTTTTT
>RBNI01001741.1:0-21010 GCA_003990745.1 Jimgerdemannia flammicorona | reverse complement strand
ATACCGCCACGCCCCCCCATTCCTTAGTCCAATCCTGTAAGTCCACCTCCTCCTCATATCGAACATCCTGTAGCAAGAAGAGGTCCGCATCCAGTCCCTTGAGCCAACCAAAAATGAACTTCCTCCTAGCAGCCCCCCATAACCCATTAACGTTCAAAGAGAATATTCTGGTTGTACTGTTCATATTGAAGAAATGTTGAATCGACCCTCCCAACCTAGTACTCCATGCTCATCTCATCTCCAGCCAGATCCAAGCACCTTTCTGCCTCCAAGTCCCCCTCCACAATAGCCTGAGCATCCTGTGCCTCCAAGATTTCCTGGCATTCCACTCCATCCACGACCTCCATATCTGACTGGTAATCCAGGCAGACCGCACGCCACTTCTCCAGTCCCTTCCTCGAATTCTACAAGAATAGTGCCCTGTCACTTGCAATCTTCCGAAGCTCCTCCTCCCGCTGATCATCTACCTGATATTCCACAGATTCCAAGAGGACAGCTAGGATCTCGTTTCTCATCTTCCTCGGCACCTCCTCCCCACGCAAAATCTCCTCCCAATGCCTCTCCTCCATCACCCGGAAGTCCTCACCCCCCAGCTCTTCCGCCGCCACCCCTTCTAGGGTCTTCCACATCCACTTTTCCTCATCCACTGCCTCTGCCGCACCCTGAGCGATATGGCCCCCATCTACCCCCGGGTCCATCAGCGCGCTCCTCCTCACTGACTCATCCCACTCCTCATCCGGCACATCCATCAGCTCCTCCTCCCCCTCAGCCCCACCCGGAACACTATACTGAGGGTGCACACCCCCACCCATTTCTGCATCTACCGCCAACACCCCTTCCTCCTCCACCCTCCCTCCAATCTGAGCCCCACCTTGGGCTAATTCTCCCCCCTCGGCCCAAGCACTCTCCCGCAACCCTGTAGCACCTTCTTCTGAGCTTCCACTGGTCCGTTCTCCACCCATCTTCGCCAGCAGCTCCTTCTGAATTTTCCTCCCCTGCATCTTCTCCCAAACTCCTTTCTCCATTCGGACCTTCTTCCCATCCACCTCCCCTACCACCATCCTGGCCTCAAACTCCTTCCAGGCCAATCTCCTCCTTGTAACTGCCCCTTCCAGATCCTCCAGCGCTTCCAATAGGTCCTCTTCCTCCTCCTGGGTCCCCTTCACCCTCACGACCTTACACTCCACTTGCCCCCACCTTAGCACTGCCGGCCAGTCCCTCGATCTTCCCGTATTCTCCTTCCCAAACAGCCTCACCCTGACATCGACGTCACCAGTCCTCAGTGCAGTGCCCTCCCAGACCTTGAACCCAATATCTATGATCTCGCCATACTCCTTGATTGCCTCCACCACTAACTCCCTGGTCCTCTCCTTCGACACAGTTGGGAGGTCCAACACCATCAACTGCACCACCCGGGGATCCCAGCGCATGCACCGGGCCATAGGAACCACCACTCCGCCAACCATCAACCCCTTCTCCATGGCTGCCAACAGGGCATCTTCCTCCTCAAACCCCACCTCTACCCCCTCCTTTCCTCTCAAGAACTTTACGGAGGCCACTCCCTTAGCCTCCTACGCCACCAGCCCCAAAATCATCCTCGCCATCACCGCCAAGCCCCGGAAGCACATCATGACTGCGAATTCCGATCTCGACTTCTTGAGTAACGGGGCTGACACCATGCCCGTCACACCATCTGCCAGGTCCCCAGGCCTCGTGCCCCCTCCCAGCCCCACATCGCCAACCACCGTCACATCTGGATTTTTTGCCAGATCTCCAGTCACAGCCCCATCAGCAGTCACAGCCCCATCTCCAGCCCCTACTCCGGCTCCCACCCTACCACCAGAGGCACCCCTGGGCACACCGCCCTATCTGCTAGCGGTAGTCATCGAAGCCTTCCCCAGGCCCAGCCAACCATCCAGTCCAGCAGCCATCTTCCCCCTTCGGACCGTATCAGCAAAGGTCAGCCTCTCCCCTCCTCTCTGCCTCAGACCGCCCCTCCCTCCGCTGCCGGTGCCTCTGCCCATCCTCGAGGCCTCTGGCATCCCCAGACCATCCCCTCTTCTCCCCACCTACTGCCAGCCAAAGGCACTGTCACCCTCCTGGCCAGTACGCTCACCAGTTCGATCGGAGCTGTCTATGTTGCTAGTCGTCTGGCACCAAAAACGTTGTAAAAAGTGTTGCCTTAGTCTTGTGTCACCCGAATGGTACAGGTGCCAATCCTTGATATTAAAGTCTCCTCCAAGAATGTCTACTCTAGCCCCCATGAGGGTCCCACTCTCCAGGAGTCCCTTCACTCAGTCCACTCTCTCATTGTGTATAGCAGGGCAGTAACAGGACCCCACTATAACTAGCTCCCAACTAGGTCGAATCCACTCTCCCCAGACCAGCCTGTCCCCCCAGCTCTGCATATCTTGTATCTCCCCTCTTCCTCTCTGTACCAGGATCCCAACCTTACTCTTCCAAACTGCCACACCTCTCCATTCTATCATCCATTTCAGTCCATCAAAGTCATCTTCATATCTAACATTCTGCAGAAGAAAGAGATCAGCCTTCAAGCTCTTTAACTAAGTAAAAATGTTCTTATACGTAACTAAACTCTGCAGCTCATTCACATTCAAAGAAAAAATATTTATTGTACTATTTATAAGAAATAATATTAAGAGTTATACTCACTCTCTACAGTTCTACATCTATTCTTTCCTGTGCCAAGTCTAAGTTGTATTCTCCATCCACTGCCTCCTCTTCAACTCTCCTTATCTCCAATCCAACCAGAAGTTCAGTTAGTTCCCCATCCTCCTTTTCCTCAAAATCCTTATAATACTCCAGACAGACCTTCTGCCAGAGCTACAATCCATAATGCTCTGCCCAATGGAAGGTGGCCTGCTCACCAGCAGCAACTACTAGCTCAGCCTCTCTCTCCTTATCAACCTCATACCCTTTCTCTTGCAGGAAAACTGCAAATACCTCTGCCTTCAATGCCTCCACCACTCCATCACCATATAGGATTCATGTCCAATACTCATCACTCATCACTCTCAGGTCTACTTCTCCTAACTCTTCAGCCACAAAGTTGTTCATCATTCAGCATATCCATAATAAGTTCTCCACCTCCATCTTCTCTAAAGTTACTGGCCTTTCTTTACTCAGGATTGAGGTATCAGTTTCTGTGCTCACAGTCTCATCCCACTCCTCCTCCGGGATATCCACCAGTTCATTCTCATCTGCCACCACCACCTGTTTCCCCTTTGTCACCTCAGGAACTCCAAAGTACACTTGCTGAGTACTGTACATCCTTTACTACCCAGTCTCTCACAGTCAGTCCCCACCTAATAAGAGGAGGAAGAGTATCTTCCCAGACTTCAAATGTACCATCCTCATATAGGTCCTTGCTCAGTGCCGTCCTGGCCTCCTCCAGACCCACCTCTACATTCTCTCCACTTCTGCTGACCCAGACACTCGTTTTGACTCCTCTAGAATCCTCACTACTATCAGCAGCCTTCTTCACCTCTCCCTCTAGTTTCACCAGTAACTCTCTCTACCTCTTGCATTCTTGTGACCTCTCCCACAGCCCCTTATCAATGTGGATGCACTTCCCATCAATAATCTCCAAGTGTATCAATGCTACATATACCTTCCAAGCCTTTGCCCTTCACTCCATGGTACTACTCAGCTCCTCCAGCACCTTCAACAGGTCCTCTTCTTCCTCCTCACTCTCTATCACCCTTGTTATCTTGCATATGAAGGCTCCTCACACCATCACTGAAGGCCAATCATGAGCCTTCCCAGTAGCCTCCCTCTCTGCCAACTGAATCCAGATGTTAACATTCCCTGTCCAGAAGGAGATCTCTTCCCAGACCCTAAACCCTACATCAACCACCTCTCTGTACTTGGCCATGACTTCCTCAACTCTCCTCCTCATCTCCACAGTATTCACCATAGAAATCCCTTTCACCAGGAGCTACACCACCCTGGGATCCCATCTCAAGCAGTATACATACCTCCTCAAATATCAACCCAGCCTTCAGCATATCCTTCAATAGCCCAGCCTCCTCAAAGCCCACCTCTACTGTTTCCAGGACCCTCAGGAACTTAACAGATACTGCACCATCCATCTGCTTTATGATCAGCCCCAGGACTATTTTTGCCATCACCACCAAGCCCTAGAAGTACAAGATAACTACAAACTCTGAGATCAACTTCTTGAGTAATGGGGCCACCACCAGGTCTATTACAATATCAGCCAGATTACTAGGCCTCATGCTCTTCCCACAACTCAGTCTACCATCAGCAGTCTCATCTAGATTTTTTTCCAGATTGCCCATCATGTCCTTATCAGTAGTCACTCTCTCATCTGCTATACCACAAGCCCCACTACTCTGGCCCCCCAGTGAGCCTCTCCCCTGTAGCTGCTGCCCCACATTCTTCACCATCTCCTTGCTCTTCCTCAGCCCACCCTCTAGTCCAATTACTGCCCTTCATCTTATCCATGAAGCTCACTCTTCTGAACTCCTGTCCTCCAATACTGCTCTCTTCCCTTCTACATCCTCCCACCAGCAAGCCACTTATACTTCCCCCCAAGCCAGGGCCCCTCTCTACATATTGTCAGTCAAATGTACTTGGGTCCCCCTGCCCAGTCACACCTCAGAATGCTCATCACTTACTATGTTACTAGTATCTTCTCTCTAAAAACTTGTTGTAAGTATTGTCAGAAGGTTGTATAACTAAATATTCGAACTTTTGTTAATTGGTATATAATTATTTCAATACCAATATAGAGTGAAGATTCTCTGAAGTGTGCAAAGTAACTTCTGAAAGAATTTGATGAGTTGAAGGAGAAATTTCACAAGGTGGAATGCTCTGTAGATATTCCTTAGTATTATTCACTATAGCACTATGATCAGTACATCAGAGATTTTGGAGTATCTAGAAATTTAGATACTGAATTTAGAGAGCACCAGCATATCCAATATGGTTATAAATCTTATCATGTATTCAACAAATGTAATGTAATACTATAGATAGTGTACTTTGTTCACTGACATACTGCTCTAAAGCTAAATATCAATACTTGGAGAGTTTGAAAGTCAGCTTCAAATTAACACAATATCTTCCAAAGTACTTACTAAGATCTTGAATCAAAAATGGTCCAAAGACAATTATAGCTGTGATTCATAGCAATAATCTAAATGGATTGGAACTTGATATTAGAATATTTCTCCACAATCTGAAATTTATACTGAGTGAAGGTCATAGACATTGTGTCAAAAAGCAAAACCTCCCAGAGCTGATCAATCCATAGATAAATATTAAGCTTAAAAAATCTGAGATCCTTTATACTATCTTTGCATATTGGGCCAGGTGTCCTATAGCTTCTAGATGTCAAAGTGCTCTAAACTCCATGCCTCAGATAGTTGAAATGGTAGTATAAATAATATATATGTTTCTTGGAACAGCTCATCATCCTGTATATAACCATCAACCAACATATAACCCATATATGTACTGCATGTATTTTGTATCTTACTAGTCTATATATAACTCACCAGCCTCTATATAACTCACCAGCCCATATGCAACTCACTATCCTACACACAATTCACTAGCTTGCCAGCCCACATGCAACTTGCTAGCCTATATATCTCACCAAGCATTATTTGACATATACCTTGTCAGCCCACATGTAACTCATCAGCCCACATATAACTTGTCAATGCACATGCAACTTATCAGCCTAAACACAATTTATCAGCCTGCTAGCCTGTATGCAACTTACCAGCCTACACATCTCACTAAGCATAACTTCAGATTATCTGAGATGTACCTTACCAGCCTGTATATAACTCACTAGTCTATATATAACTCACCAGTCCATATGTAACTTACAAGTCTATACACAATTTATTAGCCTGCTAGCTGATATATAACTTGTCAGCCTATATATCTCACTGAGTATAACTTCAGATTGTTTGACTATATCATAAAGCTCTTTAAACTATATACTATATACTATTGATATTTATGATAATATTTATATCTTTGACATTATAGATAATACTTTTTCAAAGCCTAAGTCTGACTGTTCAAGATATCTGAAATGATGGCAGTCTTATCTATTATATATGTCAATATAATTCCTTATTTTACAAGTATTACCAATATGACTAGATTGTACTTTATAATACTCAGATAAAGAAAAGTAAAAGAAAAGATGATATTTCTGATATTAGTATTGGTCCACTTTAGCTACTGTTTGAATTGCAATATGAGAATATTTCATTCTCTCTTGCATACATATATACAGCACTTTACAAGATAAGAATTTCGTAATAAAGAGACTAGAATGTGGGTGTGGAAGTATACAAATATATATGAAGTTATTTCTATAACTGAATTTATATACCATATTCACTTCATTCCTCTTTTTGAAACTAAGAGCAGTATAAATGTTACTTCTAAAGTTGATGAAGATGCTTACAATTTTGATTTCTTCCTTCTCAATCATTATAGTAATAGATTTGTATTTTTTAATTTTAACTAAAAGATTTTTTTGTAAATATCTATAATAATATAGATATTATATTAAATAACTTTGAAATTAGTATAGTCTTGTAAAAACTATAGTAATCCTTTTCTCAACTTCCATGCTGAGAATTGTATCAGAAGTATACCAGAATTTAAAACTACAAAAGGATGACATCTCCATCACTGGTCATATTTCAGCCAATGTCTTCATATATGTCAATTCTCTATAATGCTATCATCTTCTCCATCATACTTCTCACAGTTGATACAATACATTGATCTATGTTTGGATATGATGATGATGGAGATTTGCAGCACTGAAAATGTGGGTATTACTATTTGAGTGATAGTCATCTTTATATATAGATAATGGTCTCTATGGTGTGCATTGAGATCTCATCAGAGTCTTTTTGAGCAATAGTTATTATGGCTAGAAGGTATATCTAGATATACATTTGGATATCTGAATATAGTATTTATAATATCTAAATTTGCAAATATATATAAATATATCTATATATATCTGATAATATCTGTAGCCAATTTAGATACCAGATATACCTGGAGCAGATATCAAGAAAATTTTCGTGATTACTGTATATATTTATATAAGTTGAAGCTATATCTATATGAAGACATTAGAGATAGAGATACATGGGAGATTATATATCAATTTCATAATACTAATTAGATGCCAGATATAAATTTAAAGTTGCCTGATGCCAGGTATAGTAGGAACAGAACATACAGATATAAATACAGCCAGATATAGTAGGAACAGAACACCCAGATACAGCTACAGCCAGATATAGTAGGAATATAATACCCAGATATAGATATAGCCAGATACAGTAAGAACAGAATATTCAGATACAGATTATAGATTTAATTTCATAATGAGATATCTCTCTTCTTGTTTGAAGTAGTAGCAAACTTCTGAACTAGACAGCAATCTCTTCCTCTGATTTCTTTTACCACATCTCTAGAAGAACAGTTATTTCAGCAAACTTTTTAGCTAGTTCCTCTATGAGATCACTATTTCTTTACTGTTTGGTAGCTCTTAATTGAGGTATGTTTTGATTGATCACTGTGGTGGAGATTATACTAGTTGCCTTGGGTATTTCAATTCTAACTCCAGTGACTCTATAGTCTTGTAGATATCTGGCTATCTAGTATTTCTGGATATAGGTAATCTTCTGTACTAGATCTAGGATTACTGGTGATGAGCAGATAGCTATAGCTATTTCTGGGTAGACTTTCTTTATAAAGATTACCTCAGTTACTTGATCTCAGATAGTAGTATCATAATCTCTAAAGATTATTTACTATTGAATTCTAATGTAGAATATATTTAGATTCTCACTCATTTCTAGATAAGTTATATTATACTAATTCTTCAAAGCTTGCTTGATCTTATCTGTATAGTAGGTAGCTCTAAGTCAGGCCTTCTGTGCTGTCAGTACAGCATTATCATCATTTTTGATATGAATTATAGCTGTGAATACTGCTCTTACTGGGTCTCAGAGACTGAAGGACATGAGGGCTCCTTGCTGTCTTGCTATCAAAGTTTATATAGCAGTATATTACTTGAAATCATCAATGAAGATAATGATTGATTCATCAGAAGTATATTTATATAATACTGGTGGTCTCATATCTATCTTGTCTAGATGACTTGGTTTCATTTATATGGCTGTTCATTGTTCAGCTTGAAAGTGAGAGATTCATCTTGAATTACCAGTCAATGGATACCAAGTTGTAATATAGTAGATATGTAACTGGATAAGTATGTCTAATTTTTATATCTTGAAAACTTGATCTTCTTTAACTCTGTAGAGTCCTCATGATACAGTGGATGAGTTTGAAGTATATCTGTCTGTAGACTTACTAGTTCTCTACTTTTTCTTTACTTTGAACTATTTTGATCTAAGGTTTATTCACTCCAGATATTGCAGATATTTATATAAGTTTGCTAGCTATAAGATGGCTAAGTTATGACTATATTTCCTATGAGTCACTTTTCACAAGTGTTAATTTTTAACATCTGTTAAATCTTTGATGATCCTCAAGATTTAATATTTATGAAATCTGATATTTGTGAAAACATTAACATTTGTCAAAACTTTAACATTTGTGAAATGACTGCTATTTATAAGACTATACTATATTTGAGAATCAGATTCAGATATCACAATCAAATGTCTATTCCCCTGATTCATGTTCTCAATTTGTATCAACTATTACATTATTTTTAATTTGGACGAGTATCCAAATAAGCAAATTTTTAATATTAATTAAAAGTTTTTTTGTCTAATATATAACTATTTCAATTTAATATATTAAGAAGTAAAACTTATTTTATATATAGTAATTAAAATATATATATATATATTTCTTAAATATAGTAACAAAGAATATAATATTCATAATTTATATTAAAAAAAAAAAAAAAAAAAAACTTAAAAATCAGTATTAAGTAACTTATTATAATATTTATTTATATAATATATTAAAAATAATTTTAGTAATAGTAGTAATAATAATAGTAATATTAAATTTAGTATCTAAATTAGCTAAAAATAGTTATAAGATAGTTTTTAACTAGCAAAAGAGAAAAAAAAAATATTAATTTATAAACTATATTTATATTTATATATATTGATATCTAAGACAACTCAAATATATAGTAAAATGAAGTAAAAATAGTTAAAGAATCCTAGTATTATACTTGTAATACTAATAATAATAATATTATTATTATTAAATTATTGTAATCTAGATTAACAATCTATGATATTTTTAAATAATAACCTATATAAGAATCTTTATTCTAATTTAGATAGTATATTTTTTAAGTTATAAAAAAACTCTTTGTTATATTTCTATATTTTTATTAGATTTTATTATATTTCTTATATATAACTCTCTCTTTCAAGTAATATTTTAATTATCTTTTCAAATACTAAAAGTTAGTTATTCTAGTTTTTTTCATTTTATTTCTAATATTCTATATTTATTTATTTTTTTTCATTAAGTTCAGGCTTTTTTATCAACTAATCTATAATATATCTATTGTTCTTATACTATACCAGTAGTCACATTCCCATCTCTCTCTACTCTACTCGAATATTCACTCTTTTCTCTACTCTCTCTTAAATACACTACCAAGTTTCTAACTACTGCAATCTGTCCACTACTTCTCTTATATATTTCTTCTACTAGTTATCTATTGTGACCCCCCTGGGGGTCTCATCCCCTCTACTACTCAGGCAGTATATTTACTATCAATTCTTCCCATCTCATCAATCTCTCTTCTAATAATATATATATCTTACTTATTCTCAAATATATATTACTATTATCTAGCCAACTCTATCTATATTACTAATACCTATCTAGCTTTAAGTTACTCATCACTCACACACTTTATCAATCTCTCTCTTAGATTATTCCACCTCTCCTCACTCTCACCAATCTGATGCCACACTTCCAAACAACTCTCAATTATCTTGCAGAAGTTACCAAACACCTCATTCCCTTAAACTGATTTTCTAGAGTCTGTACTACTCTCTTCTTCTGTTTGAAATAGAGATATTTCTTACACTCAAAGACCCTACCTTTTACCAAGTATCCAGACTGAAAGCTCAATATGACATTTCTCTGTAAGATATACCACCACACTATTCAAAACTCAAAAGAAGTACTACCTTATCTCAGCACTTCAGGACCAGATTCTAGTCAAATTTTACTTCTTATCATTATCTGCCAACTGCCAGCCCACAGGCCACAGATCCCATCTCACTACCTTTTGTCACTCTATATCAGTATTGATATAAAAGTCTACTATCAATGGGTTATTTAAGAGAAGTCTATCCTATTTCTATATCTCAGATCTCTAGAGTATCTCTCTCTCATTACCTTACTAGTGTAGATCAATACATTGAGATCCCTCTACCACTTCCAACCAAAATCCTCTTTACTACAGATACCTACTCTCCTTCAATCTAACTAATATCAATAAATCAATAGAGGATCCTCTTAGAGAATATCATGCTCTTCCTACCTTCCACCTCTCAGCTTGATAGTTCTCTTCAGCCACCAAGCCCTAAGGCAGTATAACCTTTTCAGAACGTCCACTAGGCCTTACCCCCCCCTTTCCACTGGTTCTATATACATTTCTGCCAATTACTTGTATTATATTTAAGTAATGAGTAATTTGTGGCTTGTATCAATTTTTCTGTCATTAATGGTGACTCCATTATATATTATATTTTCAATATCATTGAGCATCTCTTTCTCTGCTATCTTACCAGTCACAATGGTTTAGTAGGCAACCTTCCAAGTCCACTTTCCACAATTATTACCCCCTCTACCTCAGGTTGGTTTTCTGTACCTGCTGCAGAGTAGTGGGGAGAAGGCAATGGTGATGAGTTGCCCCTTTATCAGTGTCAGATCAGTGTCTTCTCTACTTTTTCACAGTTTCTGATATCTTTGGCTATATCTGGAGTACATTCATTTTGGTGCAGTGCCTTCTTCCTTTTGCCATCACCAACAAGGTACTGTCTTGGTGTGTTATGGATTACATAGGGAGTCAGCTGACCTTGGGCATCAAGTGCTCAGTGTAGGTTATCTGCAGATCCTTGGTGCCTATGGTGGAGCCCTCTGGCTTTGACAAGCTTCCCAGTGAGCACAGTTCTGGTGTAGGTGACTGTTTTTTGGGTGTTGTTGGGATGGGAGGGGAGATGGCCATCACAGATAGGTGGAAGGGTGATAATGGTAAACCAGTAGGGTGCCAGGCTGGGGGTGGTTGTCAGGGCTAGGGTGAGTGCTGCTTTGGTGGGGCCTTTTGATTGGTATGGAGCAGTTAGGTAGTAGGTGTCACTCTCGGCTTCTTTTGGTGATTTGGCAGATGAGGCCCCAGTCATTGTGAGGGGTCGGGGGGCCTGAGGCTACCCATTTCAGATATCTTGGCTATACTCAACTAGTACTGAGAGCTGATATGGCAATGTGATCGAGGCCCACAGGCTTGAGTAGTGGGGTATTGGGGGTCTCCTCCCACCTCATGTATAAGTCCTTTACTCACCTCAACTGAGAGAATCAGGCCCTACCCACCATAATGTACTTTGATGAGGATTTTTCTTTGTCTTTTTTTTTTTTTTTTTTTTTTTTATAGTCACTTGGACTCCATTCCTTTATTAATACCCATCTATCCCATATAAATACAGTGATCCCACCCCCTAACCGATCCCCCTAGGGGGACCCCCCCTCCCTACTCCTTCCCTATAAAAGACCACTTTGTCAAATACAATTCCCACCCTCCCACCACTCTGTTCACATATCCTAGTCACCAAACCTCACCACCGCCCCTCTGAAGGACCCCAACCTATCTACCATCCAGTCATCAGATCCCCCAACAGCTCCTCCCACCTTACAACTTTCTCCTACAGGCTCATCCACCACCCCTCCTCAAACACAAATAGCTAATGACCCACCAGACCCACCCAAACTGTAAGCACCCACCCAACAGTGATCCAACTATCACCCACCCCCCCCACCAGCTGAGATCTCAAGTCCTCCCAGCGATCCCCATCACCCACTGGCCTTCTCTCCACCCCCAACCTATTTCCTATTTCAACCCAAAAGTCTCCCAAAACCTCACACTCTCCCAGCCAATGTTCCGGCATCTGCACCAAACCCCCAACTAGCCCTACATTGTAACACTCCTCACAATCGAAACAGCCACCATCCACCAGATGCCCAGTGTGGAAATTCAGCATAACGTTCCTCTGCAGCATTCACCACCACACCACCCAGTACTTGGGGGGAAGCCACCACCGCACCTCAGCGCTCCAAGACCAAATACCAGCCCAGTCCCACTCCTCGCCAATCCCGACAGCCTGCCACCCACTCGGCCAAAGGTCCTGGCCAAGACCCTGCTGATACTCCACTCCATCCCCAATATCAAAGGCAGCAAGTGGAGCACCCCCCAGAAGCAGTCTATCCCATCGCCACATCTGTGGTCCCCACAACACCTCCCCCTCATTGCCCTGCCAGCGCAGACAAATTCTGTGTCCCATTGACCACTCCCCACCAAAAGCCCCTATATTGCAGCCGCCAAATTCCATTGAGCCCTACCAAAGAGCGTAGATCTCCTGAGGACCCTCAGGGGGAGGTTCTCATCTCCCACACCATCTGCATCAAAGGTATCCAACCCCCCCCCTGTAGGTCAGCTGCTCTCTTCAACCACCAGGCCCGCAAGCAGTGTAACCTCTTAGGGAAATCCACAAGGCCCAGACCTCCTCTGTCCACCAGTGTCACAAGAGTATCCCAACTGATCTGGGACCTCCTCCCTGCCCAAATCCAATCCCTTGCCACCTTTGTCAGCCTCTTCACCACCCAAGCTGGGAAGTCCAGGTGATATGTCACATACCACAGCTTGGGGAACCAGTATGTATTCAGAATCGATACATGCCCTGCTAGAGAGATATGGCGGCCTCCCCACCCTCGAAGGACCTCCCCCCAAATAGCCACCCTGCTCTCTCACCACACTTGGGGCAGTACAGAACCATATACAGAGAGGAATATGCCCAGATACCATACTACCTCACCGGTAGGGACAATTGTTCCAATGACATCCCCACCCACCAGTCCATTCCCTAACACCATCGTCTCACACTTATGCCAGTTGAGCCTTGCCCCAGAGTGATCCTCATACCATTCCACTGTCTCCTTAAGTGCCTCGATATCGGCTACTGACCCAAGGCCAACCACCATGTCATCCACAAAGGCCCCCACCTTCCACACTATGCCATAGATAGAGAGCCCCACTACCTCCTGGCGAATCCTATCCATTAATGGTTTCAATGAGAGAGCATAGAGAATAGGGGACAGGGGGTCCCTCTGAGGCACCCCTCGATGCAAGGGAAACGCCCAACCACGGTGGTCATTATACATCAATGCCGCCTAACTGCCCTTGAGCAGGTTCACCATAGAAGCCTGAAATCCAGAAGGAATACCAATATGATCCAACACCTTGCCCAGCCAAACCCACCAGACCCAGTCATAGGCCTTCTCCTGGTCCAAAAAGACCAACCTTCCATCCAGTCCACAAGCCCGGGCCCCTTCAATGACACCATGCACCCAAGCAGTCCCATCTCTTATAAGCCTGCCTCCAACAAAGCCCCGCTGCTCCTCCCCCAGCACCTGTTGGGCAACCTTCTGCAACCTCGTGACAACCACCTTAGTGACTATCTTCCTATCTATGTCCAAAAGTATGATCGGTTGCCAGTTCTTCCAGTCTTCTCTCCTCCCCTTATCTTTGTACAATAAAGCCACCAGCCCAAGGTCCTGCTCTCCAACCCACTCACTGCTCCTAAGAACATGATCACAAAGAGCAGTCATCTCCTCCAAAATGCCAGAGACCTTGACCATCTTCTTCCAGAAGTCCCAGGGAAGACCATCCTCCCCTGGCGTTGTCCCAGTTTTAGTTGCCGCAAGGACACTCTGGACCTCCTCACCATGCACCGGCAAGGCCAAGTCATCTAGTCCAACTGCTTGTGGCGGCCTCCATTCCCCTAAGGCATCATCAATAGCTGCCTCATCTGCACCCTCTTCATCCTCACTTCACAAACCCTGCCATTTCTCTTTCAAAACCCCTAGAATTTGTTGCGTGCCATGTACTAAGTCACCATTGGCATCGAGGACTCTATCCCACCGATGTCTCACCCTCCTAGCATTGAGCATATGGGATAAATATCTAGTAGGCTGCTCACCCTCCTCAAGCTCCTGCCACTGTAGCCTAGCAGCCATACCCCGCATATACACCTCTGCCTCTTCATGCAACACCTGTTGCAATTCCAAGATTTCCAATTTAATCTGCACTAACCTCCAATCCTCCACCCCATCAGCAGTAAGCAAACCTGCTCACTCTAATTGCAATCTCCTCAGCCTGCTAGAAGCATACCTCATGTGCTTCCTCCTCTGTCTCCCAGCTTCTCTCCCAGCCTCTCCCCAATATATCCTTGCATCCTCTTTCAATCTCATCCACCAGACACCCACTGACAAACCCTCACCCTTCCAATGATAAACTTTTGCCTGAATTTCCTCTACCCAAGAATCCCACAACACCTTCTCAGCTAGCAGAGAGGAGTTGAGGTGCCAATGTCCGGGTCCATCTCCACTTCCCCCTAACTGCCCCTGTCCCAACAGTCCCCAGTGATCAGACCATGGGCACCATTCCACCTTCAACACCTTCCAGACATCAGCCCCCCAGCATTCCGTCATAAGAATCCAGTCAATCCTCATACCCAAGCCATTCACCCAATGTGTGTAGACCCTGGAGTCACCCCATTGTGTTCTACCTATATCCACTAAGGAGCTCAGCCTCTCCACCTCCTCCCAAGCATCCAGGCCACCACTTCTCCCTCCTGTACTCCTCCCACCATCAGTGCGGTCCAGATGTTGATCCCTAACCATATTAAAGTCCCTCCCAATCACATCGACCCCTTTCTCCAATAGAACACCCTCCTCCAGCAGCTCCTCAATCCATGCAATCCACTCCCCCCTAACTGCAGGGCAGTAGCAAGAGCCCACCCTTACCGACTCCCACCCTGGCCACTGCCAATCTCCCTAGACCAAGTGGTCACCCCAGCTCCTGATTCTCTCCAAGTCACCTCTACCCTTCCTCACCAGAATTGCCACTTTTCCAAACCAAGCAGTAGCCCCTCCCCATTCCTTAGTCCACTTCACCCGATCATTCTCATCCTCACACCGAACATCCTGTAGCAAAAATAGATCAGCCTCCAAACCCTTGAGCCAAGTAAAAATGTTCTTATACCATCCCGAGCCTTGCAACCCATTTATATTCAAAGAGAAAATGTTAGTTGTACTGTTCATAAGGAATAATGTTAAAAGGCAAAGTGATCCCATCCTCTACAAGTCCACATTCCGCTCCTCCTGCACCAAGTCCAATCCATACTCAGCAGCAAGTTCCCTTTCCCCAGCTTCCCATGCCTCCAACCCTCCCAGAAGTTCTACCATCACCTCATCTTCTCTCTCCTCAAATTCCTCTCAATACTCCAGGCAGGCCTCCCTCCAGAGCTGCAAACCATGCCGTTCAGCCCAGCAGTACATCACCTGCTCACCCACAGCCACCACCAGCTCTGCCTTCCTCATCTCATCAACCTCATATCCCTTCTCCTTTAAGAGAACCCCAAGAATCTCACCCTTCAGCGCCTCCACCACTCCCTCACCATGCAGAATTCACTCCCAGTGCTCCTCAGGCATAACCCACAGGTCTACTTCTCCCAATGCATCAGCCGCAAGGTTATCCATCACCTTGCTCATCTACAGCAAGTTCTCTACCTCCTTTTCTCCCAGAGTCCCCAGCTGTCCCACATCCAACATTGTGGTGTCAGCACCCACACTGGCAGCCTCATCCCACTCCTCCTCAGGGACATCCACTAGCTCGTCCTCACCCACCGCCACCACCTGACCACCTTTCGCCACATCAGGGACCCTAAAGTGCACTCACTGGGCCCCCTCCATCAGTACATTCTCTGATGTCCTCCTCCTCACCACCGGGTCCCTCCTGATCAGAGGGGGGGGGGTGGAGTCCAATTCCAGCTCCCAGACCTTGAAGGTGCCATCAGCAAAAGAGTCCTTGCTCAGCACCTTCCCATCTCCTTCCTTGCCTACCTCCACCTCCCCTACCCCTTTACTAGCCCAGACACTGTCTTCGATGCCCCCAGACACCTCAGCCCCATCTGCCTTCTTCTTCACCTTGGCTGTCATACTTGCCAGTAGCTCTCTCTGCCTCCTGTGCCCCTGCACCCACTCCCACTACCCATTGTCCATACAGATATGCTTCCCCTCCACCACCTCCAGATGCATTGACTCCTCATACATCTTCCAGGCCCTTGCCCTCCTCTCCACAGCTCCACTCATCTCTTCCAATGCCTCCAACAAATCCTCCTCCTCCTCCTCACTCCCCTTCACCCTTGACACCTTACAGATGAATGCCCCCCACATCAGCACAGAAGGCCAGTCACTCGCCTTCCCTGTGGCCTCCTTTCCTGCCAGCTGAATTCTGACATCAATGTTGCCCGTCCTGATCATTGTCCCCTCCCACACCTGAAAGCCGATGTCCACCACATCACCATACTCAATCATCACCTCCTCCACCCTCTTCCTAGTCTCCTCCTTAGTCACTGTGGGCACCCCCTTCACCAGAAGTTGCACCACCCTGGGGTCCCATCGCAAGCACCACACCATGGGGACCACCACCTCCCCAACCACAACTCCAGTCTTCAATGCCTCATCCAGTGGCCCAGCCTCCTCAAAGCCCACCTCGACCCCCTCCAGACCCTTCAAGAACTTCACCAAAGCTGCCCCAGCCCCTGCTTCGAAACAAGTCCCAGAACCATCCTCACTGTCACCACCAAGCCCTGGAAGCACAAGGTCACCACAAACTCCGAGATCGACTTCTTGAGTAACGGGGTCACTGCAGGTCCCCCTTCTGCATTGGGAACCCCTGCCCCACCTGGCCATCAGCTGTCACATCTCTTTTTTTTTCCTGATTTCCCATCACACTCCCATCAACAGTCACACCCCCAGCTACAGTACCACCAGCCCCTACACCTGCACCCAGCCGGAGCACTGCCCCCCCTCCCAAGGCTTGCCTTGCCCTTCCCCTCCGCATCACCAGCCCTAGTACCCACTGGCCACCCACTCCCCTTAACCTTGTCAGCGAAGCTTGGGAGACCAGATCTTCCCCATTGCCACTGGACACCGGTCCCCCTCCAGAGCCTTCTCTATTCTTTGGACCTCCGAAGGCCCCCATCTCCAGGCCATAACCCCTTCCCACCTGCTGCCAGTCAAAGACCCTAGATTTACCCAACCTAGTACGCACACCTGTATGGTCATTGCTCACCATGTTGCTAGTTGCCTTTCACTAAAAACATTGTCAAAAGTATTGCTTGAGTCTTGTGTCACCTGAATGTTACCAGTGTGAGTGAGGATTTTTCTTTGTCTTTTTTTTTTTTTTTTTTTTTTTTTTTTTTTTTATAGTCACTTGGACTCCCTTTATTAACTGACATCTATAGTAATATGATACAGCCTATGCCCTCAACCTATCCCACAGGGACCCCCCCCCTCTCTAGTTCTCACCAATACCACCCCATCCTCCTTCACTACAACCCTACCACCACTCTTCTCTACAATCCTCCTTACAATTTCCTTATGCCTCCCTCCCTTGGGGCCCCAACCAATCCACCATGCCTTGAAGAGCTCAAGCATCAACTCCTCCCACCTCACGACCCTCAGTCTCACAGGTCTCCGAGGGCCCTCCTCAAAGACGCTCTGCCAGTGTTCGGCGAGTCCTACTCATATCGCAATGGCCCAACCAACCATCAGCCACTCATTCCCCACCCCCCCCACCAGTCTTGACTTCAGCGCCGCCCACCGCCCACCCACTGCAGGGTCAGGCACCGGCACTCCCAATCTCTCCCCAACTACTTGCCAAAAATTCTCCATACTCTCACACTCTCCCAGCCAATGTTCAGGGGTCTGCACCACCCCTCCCTCCTGCCCGACGTTATGACACTCCTCACAATCAAAGACCCCGCCATCCACCAGATGACCAGCCATAAAGTTTAGCATCACATTTCGCCGCAACAGCCTCCACCATGCTACTCAGAGTTTTGGTGGGAGCTATCTTGACACAACCTTGATCCAAGACCAGATGCCTGCCCAGTCCCATCCCTTCCCAATCCCAACCCCTTGCCAGGTCTCCAGCCAAAGATCCTGTCCCAGACCCCTAAGGCACTCCATCCCCTCCTCTAAGTGGAATTCCTCGACCAGATTCCCTCCCAACAAGAGCCTGTCCCACCTCCACATCTCCGGCCCCCAGTCCTCATCCCCTTCAGTATCTCGCCAACAGATCCCAATGCGGTGGGCCCCATCTACCACTCCCCACCAGAATCCTTTGTACCGCATCCTCCAGCTACCATCTAAGGCCACCAAGGACAGTAGATCACCTGAGCCACCCCGTGGCGACACCCTCACCTCCCACAAACACTGCATAAGGGGCACCCATTCTCCTCCTCTCAGCTCACTGGCCCTCTTCATCCACCATGCCCTCAAGCAGAGTAGCCTCCTGGAAAAGTCCACCAGGCCAAGTCCTCCATAATCCACAGGAAGTGCTAGTACCTCCCAACCAATCTGACTCCTGCGCCCAGCCCAGAGCCAAGAGCGAGCCATCTTGAGAAGCCTTTTAACCACCCACTTAGGGAAGTCCAAATGGTAGCCCAGATACCAAAGCTTCGGCATCCAATACACATTCAGAACAGTTACCCTCCCTGCCAGCGACACCTGTCGACCACCCCAACTTGTCAGTACTTTCCCCCATTCTACCAGCTTGCACTCCCACCACTCCTTGGGAAGTAACGAGCCATACACCAAGAAGTAGATACCCAAGTACCATACCACTCCTCCAGCCGGGACAATTGTTCCAATGACATCCCCCCCTATGACTCCTTCCCCAAGAACAATCGTCTCATACTTGTGCCAGTTGAGTTTTGCTCCTGAACACCTCTCATACCACTCAACTGTCCCCTTGAGCATAGCCACATCTGCTACCGACCCCAATCCAACCACCATATCATCTGCAAAAGCCCCCACCTTCCAATTCACACCCAGGATATTCAGTCCACCAACTCTGCACCTTATCTGATACAACAATGGCTCCAAAGCGAAGGCGTAAAGGATAGGTGACAATGGATCACTCTGCGGCACTCCCCTCTCCAAGGGGAAAGAGGCCCCCCTGTGTCCATTTGCCAGAATCGCAGCCCTACTCCCTTCCAGTAGTCCGATAAGTGACTGACACATGCCCACTAGAACTCCAATGCGCTCCAGTACTTTCTCCAGCCACACTCTCTGAACACTATCATAGGCCTTCTCCTGGTCCAGGAAGACCAAGCGGCCATCCACCCCTGCAGCCCTAGCTCCTTCAATGACACTGTGAACCCATGCCATGCCATCGCAGATCAGCCGGCCTCCAACAAAGCCTCGCTGCTCCTTCCCCAGTACCTGTTGGGCCACACCCTGTAGCCTCCCCACCAGGATTTTGGTGACCAGCTTATGGTCCATATCCAGTAACATAATGGGCCTCCAATTCTTCCAGTCCTCCTTACGCCCTTTGTCCTTGTATAGCAGGGATATCAGCCCCAACTGCTGCCCTCCAATCCACTCCCCGGTGCTGATGATGGCATCACACATCAGTGACATCTCCTCCAGAGCCTCCTCTATGGATGCCATACGTTTCCAAAAGTCCCAAGGCAAACCATCCTCCCCAGGTGCCATTCCCAGGGTTGTTGCTGCCAGAACTCGCCGGATCTCCTCTCCCAAAACCGGCTGGCCAAGATCTCCCAACCCTGCTGCAGGATTTGGGTGCCACTCTTCCAGATGTTGCTCAATGTCCTGTGCCCCCTCCCCTCCCTCCTCTTCACTCCAGAGGTTACTCCAGCGAGTGCTCAACTGGCCTAGGATCCCCTGCACCCCTAATACCATCTCTCCCTCATCGTTAAGGACTCCTTCCCACTGGTGTCTTGCTCCCCTAGCATGGAGGAGATGGGACAAAAACCTTGTGGGCCTTTCTCCTTCTTCCAACCCCTGCCACCATAGCCTCGCTGCCATAGCCTGAACCTGTACTGCTTCCTCCTTCCTCATCAAATCCTGCAGTTCCGCCACTTCCAGCTTAGCCCGCTTAGCCTTCCAATCCAGTACCTCCTCCTCCTCTAGAAGCCCAGCCCAATTCAGAAGTAGTCTTTCTAGTCTCCTAGAAGCCCACCGGACCTGTCTCCTCCACTGAGCACCCCACTCCTTCCCCACCTCCCCCCAATACCTCTGAGCTTCAGATTTCAGTCTTCACCACCTATCTCCAATCCTCATCCCGGCTCGCCTCCAATCAATAACCTTGGAACGTACCTCCACCACCCATGCATTCCACAGGTCCACCTCCTCCAACAGCAAAGAGTTCAGACGCCAATGTCCTGGCCCCTCTCTGCTCCCTCCAAACCTCCCACCTCCCTGAATGCCCCAGTGATCTGACCAAGGGCACCACTCGACCTCCATCATCTCCCAAACTGTATTGCCCCAACACTCAGCAGTCAGAACCCAATCAATCCTAGTGCCAAGGCCTCCCACCCAGTGAGTATATAGCCATCGATTCCCATCCTGTAGTCGCATGGCATCCACCAGTGAGCTGAGTCTTTCCACCTCTTCCCAGTCCTCCAATCTCTCACTCCTTCCTACCGTACCCCATCCCCCATCAGTTCTGTCCAGTCTACTCTCCTGCACCATATTAAAATCACCCCCCAGACAATCCACCCCAGCCTCAACCAAGAGCCCAGAATCCCGCAGATCTCCAATCTACACCACTCGGGTCCCCCTCTCAGCTGGGCAGTAACATGATCCCACCACAATTGATTTT
>RBNI01001740.1:0-21015 GCA_003990745.1 Jimgerdemannia flammicorona | reverse complement strand
TTTTTTTTGAGGTGAGAGGGAGTGGAGGAGGCGGGAGGTGGATATTCTGTAACAACCTAGCTCAATTTAGCAAATTATAGATGGTATTCTCAACCATCATCGCCAATTATCTCACGCATACGCACCTCCAACTTCTGCTTTAGCCTAAACGCTCCATCACGCTCTACGGCCCGATTCCGCGACACAGCAAGGACCGGATTGTGACGATCCAGTTCCACCCCTCCGGCAAGTTCCTGGGTTGCCAGGCATCGGACCGGACAGTGGAGCTGTACCGGATCCGGACGCACGACGAGATCCGCAAGAAGATGGCACGCCGCCAGAAGCGCCAGAAGGAGAAGGCTGAAAAAAGGGCCAAGGCTGTCTTGGCCGGGGGCGCAAACGGCGGTGTCGCAATGGACGCCCCGGCGGACGCCCCGGCGGACGCCGACGCAGAGATCAGGGCCGGGGACGAGATCACCCAGTACCAGATTATCAGGACCAAGACTAAGGTGCGGTCGTTCGATTTCGCGCCCGTGGCGGATGTGGAGAAGGCGGGAAGCGTGCAGGTGAGTCGGAGTTGTTGACATGGCCGACATGTGCTTTTATTCCTCGTTCGCTCAGGAGGGGAAAGATTTGACCAGATAATGATGCTAAGACCAATCGTACCGCGCCTCATGCGACCAGATCCTGATGTCCCTCAATAGCAACGTCCTCGAGGTATACAACGCGGCCCTACCCTCCAAGAAGAAGTCGGATGAGATGCCGGAGCCGACCAAGATGTATAGCGTGGATCTGCAAGGCCATCGGTCGGACGTGCGGACTCTGGCGCTGAGCTCCGACGACGAGCTGCTTTGTTCGGCGTCAAATAGTATGCGGGAATTTTTTATGCGTGTATACGGATCCGGATATGGCACTTTTCTGGTCACACTTGACGTTGATTTATAACCGTCCAGATATGCTCAAGATCTGGAACATCCAGACGACTAGCTGCATTCGCTCCATCGAGTGCGGTTACGCGCTATGCAGCTCCTTCCTCCCAGGCAACCGACACGTAAGTGCACCATACCACATATTCGAAAGCCCGAAATCTCACGATGAGAGCATTCACGCTTCATATTACCGAATACCTTGATCCACAGGTCATCCTCGGCACCAAGGCGGGTGAGCTGGAGTTGTACGACATCGCTTCATCGTCTCTGCTGGAAATGATCAAGGCGCACGAGGGCCCTGTGTGGTCGCTTCAGGTGCGGCCGGACAAGCGCGGGCTGGTGACGGGGAGCGCGGACAAGGATATCAAGTTCTGGGATTTTGATATGGTGGAAGAGGAGGCGGTGAGGATTCTCTTCCTGGGTTTCCGTTTGGCTTTAGGGTTTACCAGTGATACGCGGTGCATCGAGAGGAATGTGATTCATTTAACACGGCGGTTGTCGGATGTGAATGCCACTCTTTGGGAGCTTGGTCCTAACCTTGATTTTTTTTTTTTTTTTTTTTATCAACAGAATCGTCCCAAGCGACTAACCCTCGTACACATGCGCACGCTCAAGATGTCGGACGACGTGCTTTGCGTCCGATATAGCCCCGACCAAAACCTCATCGCCGTCTCCCTCCTCGACGCGACCGTCAAGGTCTTCTACCACGATACGCTAAAGTTCTTCTTGTCACTATACGGTCACAAGGTGAACATCTGGCTCATTACAATATCATCTTTTCGTTTTCGTGGTCTTATTCCTGTAATAAAATATCAATTTATTATTCAAACGTCGGCCCTCCCCTCCTTAGCTCCCCGTCCTCTCCATGGACATTTCCTCGGACAGCACGCTCCTAGCCACCAGCTCCGCGGACAAGAACGTTAAATTATGGGGTCTGGACTTCGGCGACTGCCACAAGTCCATCTTCGCGCATCAGGAGAGCGTCATGGCTGTTCAGTTCGTGTGGGGGACGCACTACTTCTTCACAGTGGGCAAGGACCGGGTTGTGAAGTACTGGGACGGAGATAAGGTATATTCTGTGGGCCGCCGTTTCTCAGGGTTGTGACACCATCTGATGACGATTTCCATGATGCCAATCGATCGCTGACCTTTTCCAAACCCTTCACTAATCACGCGCTATCAGTTTGAGAACATCATGAAGCTCGACGGTCATCATGGGGAGGTGTGGGCGCTCGCGATCGCCAAGCATGGGAGCTTTGTCGTTTCCGGGTCGCACGATCGGTCTATCCGGGTTTGGGAGCGAACAGAGGAGCAGGTATTATAGCGCGCTTGTATACATCAATGTTGAAGTCTCAAGCATCTCTCTACGACACCAGGCTATCACTCACTTACTCGCCTAACCATATTGCATTCACCAGCTCTTCCTCGAGGAAGAACGTGAGAAGGAGCTGGAGGAGCTGTACGAAACCACGCTCTCGAACCAGCTGGAGAAGACAGATCTCCAGGACGGCGAGGGTACGGAAGTGGCGTCCGCGGGGAAGCAAACAATGGAGACGCTCAAGGCCGGCGAGCGGATCATGGAGGCACTGGACACGGGGGACGAGGATAAGGGCGCGTGGGAGGATTATGAGCTGGTACATACTAATTGAAGGGGTTTCCTTCGTTATTATGGAATTTATGAAAAGGAGCCAAACACATAAACTCTTCGATTCGAATCTCTACGACTGATCTATGGTAAGTTGACTGACGGATACCTATTCCACATCCCATCAGCTTAAATCGCGAGGGCTCAACCCCGCACCACCACAGCGGAGCCCGATCCTAGCGGCCCTTGGCGACGTGCCGGCGGACAAGTATGTCCTGAACACGGTGGAGAAGATCAGGGCCAACGACCTCGAGGAGGCCTTGCTGGTGCTGCCGTTCAGCAAGGTCATCTCGTTAATCGGCTACGTGGACGCGTGGGCCAAGAAGGTGCGCTTGAATATTGGTCTGCGCCTCCTACTCGCAGTTACTAAAAAAATTCACTCATCGATCATTATACTGACTGACACTTTCCTTTCATTCCAACTCCCAAGGACTGGAACATCCTCCTGACATGCCGGATCCTCTTCTCGCTTCTCAAGACGCACCATCACCAAATCGTGTCGAACCGCATGATGCGGCCCATGCTGGACTCAATCCGGTTCCACCTACGTGAGCAGCTCAAGCGGCACAAGGACACGATGGGATACAACCTGGCGGCGTTGCGGTACATGAGACGAGACTGGGAGAACCGTAACCTGGCCGAGTTCTGGGACGAGGACACACAGAAGGAGAAGGAGAAGGACAGCGCAAAGAGAAAATTCGTCACAGTGACGGTGTAAGGGAGGATGCCCCCTTTTTTTTTTTTAGAAGGCAATTAGATACTATATTTAAAATTGGTGTGGTTTGCTAATAAACTAAACTGCATGCCCCAAACAAGTAAACAAGAACGCAACTCGGAGTTCTTCAGCTATACAAATCCTTCTTATTCACCCCCGAAATTATTCCTATTACGCTTCACTCCATCATGTTAAGCTAAATAGAGGAATATAGATGGATGAGTAATAAGTTTTGGCAACAAGATGCAACCTTTCACGAAATAGCACGTGATAACGAAAATAAAAGAATGTATGCTCACCAAATCGTCCGTATCCACCGCATCATCATCCACCGGCCTTTCAGGTTGCACCGGCACTATCTCGGCATTGCGCAAGAACTACACGACGTTTTCACGCGTAGAGCAACGTATATTGATCATTAAAGCCCGAATCTCAAACGAACCTGTCCCCCCCAAAAAATAGATAAATAAATCAAGGCGCACCTTGTCCGCCTCTCCCTGGGTCACCTTGCTACTCGGTGACTCCTCCGAGCTGATAATCGTAACGTTCTCCGCGACGACCATGTCCCAGAAATCGGCGCGGCGCGACGTGCCCAAGCATGTGGCGCGGAGGTCGGGCAGGAAGGCATTGAAGATGTCGGACTCGTTTTCCTAACGTTGGCGAGCAAGCAAGGGATGCATATGGACATGGAGGGGCGTGAGCGAAGATCCACACACAAACAACAACCTGATTAGGCCCCGCGTTCGTAAAAGAAAGCGTGGCACAAACTTGAAACCACCATAGGAACCGGGCATAAAGACTGCGGACTCACCGACACACACACCTCCCTTAGCGCCTTGAGGCAGTCGACGGCTTTGGCGTAGAACTGGTCGTTGAAGGAGGTGGTCACCAATTGCTTGATCACGTCGCACATCTGCTCGACGGCTGGGGAGAGGTGAGACGAGAGAGATGGGAAAACGATACCAGGAAAAAATGTGTGAGTTCACCGAATGACATTGTGATCGTGTTAAACGCAACCTTCGTCGACTAACACCACCCCATTCAACCATCAAAAGGAAAAAGGAATCCTACCCAGGGAGACCAAATCTTCCTGCCGATTCGCGACCATGCTCCTGAAATCCGCTACCGGATTCACGGTACCCACACGACGCACAGCATTCTCCGTCAACGCGCGCATATTCATTCCCGAGGGATACGTGGCATCCTCGCCTTCGATTTTGACGCGCATGGCGGGGTCTTCGCTCGGTCCGCGGTTAAGAATGTCGTTGACGGTTCCGACGCTCGAGGCACCCGTCAAGGCTGCAGTCGTGGCGGCGCCATATCCGCGTTTGGTGTCCTTGGTCTTGGCTTGAACTTTCCGAAGTTTGTATTCTGTATTAGACCTTGATGTGGTTGACGCGCTGCTGAAATCCATCAACCCGTAAAAATCATATGCACTCACCCTTCTTGACATCAAACAACGTTTTCATCTCTTGCACGAGTCCCCTCGTACTCTCGGTCAGTTCTGGGACGGGCCTCAACTGTGCCAGGAGTTGATCATGGCTGGGCGGGATGGGTGCGGATGGGTCGAGCGCGCGGATTTTGATGGCTTCGTTGAGACGCTGGTAGGCTGGGTTGAAGGTATTCTCCGGGGGGAGGTACTCGCAGACGTCGCTGGGATGAATTAGTGACAGAAGGATAAGTTTTACTTTTAAGATAAATAGGAAGAAAACAAAGCTGCTCTACATACCCTTCATTGTCCCTCCCTACACTCATGAGGTCCATGGCGCGAATGAATTCCTCGGTCTTGTTGAGCATCTCCTCCGACGGGATGTTCTTGTGTTCTGTCAGCACCTTCCCCGACGCCGTGAGGATCTTCTCCAGCGACGCGAATGTATACCTCCGCACGTCCTCTGCAAACGGAACCTATCCGGCACAATCCAAAGTACGGTCAGCTCACAAACGATCGAAGCCACGTCCTTCCCCCCCACCGCCTCCTTCCCGCTACCGGCGCCACTCCTCCTGCACCTACCTGAACAAAGTACAACATGTCCACCCCAGGCACGAACGCTGGAAATAATAGGCCGAGCTTGGGTCCTGCGTCGGTGCGCGATACATATCGGGTAAGGGCGAGATTATTCTTCTCCAGCAAGCCACGGGCGAAGGCCGAAAGGGCGACGCCGGCACCCTCGTCGTACGGCGGTGGCACAAGGATGTAGACGTTGGACATGGAGTAGTCGCGGGGGAACTGTTGCAGAGGTGGGAGTTATGAGGTGGGGGTCTGGCGGGACGCATGTAGTTGTGTAAAAACACTGCGGAATTAAACAAGACAGTAGGCAAACCCACCGCATCGGCATTCAAGAATCCCAAAATGGAAAGCTCCTTATTCGTCTTCAACTTAAGCACCTCCTCATCAACCTTCCTGATCGGCACAATGGTCTTCCCGTACATATACGCCTTCTCGAGATCCTCCTTCTCCACCTCTTCCTCCTCGACACCCTCGCCGGCCTCGCCCATACCCTTAATTTTGAACGTCCTGCTCATCGTGACCTCGCATGTCTTCCTTTCGTTCTCTGGAGAGGTTTCCGCGAGTACTGAGTACTTCTTCGCGGTGAGCGACTTGAGCTCGTAGGTGCGCGCGAACATGTGCACGGGGATCGCGAGGGCCGTGTCCGGGTGCGCCTCTGGGTCGCCTAGTGTCAGATCGCCTTGGTAGACTGTCGTGGGTTTCACGGACTTCGTGCGAAATGAGAAGAGCTCCGAGAAGGCTTCCGGCACCGTGATGAACGTGCCGTTGACGTTGGTAATAAGAGAGCGGAAGAATTCTTCGTTCTCACGCTATGGGGGGGGAAGGGATGGAGGGAGGGGGAGAAATATGCTGATTGAGAGTGGCGTGTGTCTGCGTTTCCGGATTGTGTTGCCAGTGTTTCCAGGACATAATACCATATCGTATGAAGAGCTCTTTCGTATCAACATACCTTGACATCAGGCTTATCTTCCTGCTTGAACCCAGTATCCGGATCATCGAAGTCAATTCCACTATCCATGCAACCAAACCAATGCCAATGGTGGTACCAGAAAATAAACATAAAACTGTCGGTAAAAAGAGCCTTTGCTAAAATAAAAAATAAAATAAACATGCTCCGCCCCCCTCTCTCTCGCCCGGGTGCCCAAATAACAATCCCACTCACACAATCGCCAACTCAATGTTATTGTTGATTAATTGGTTCTGAATAGCTTCAGCGTCATCAATGTTGACGGGGGTCTCCGCGTCTGTGAAGAGAACAAGCTTCTTCTGATACTTGAGCTGACGGCAGTGGACGACCATCATGTCGATGGCGACAATGAGGGCGTCGATGACTGGAAGGGGAACAAAGAAGATATTTTTTAAGTATGCTCCGCGCGCAAAGGCAAGCCATTGGGAGATAATGTAATGGATTCTCACGGTCGCCCGGATCGTCACCCACGACAACGCTACTGTTGAGCTCGCGGAGGAGGGCCAGATTTGGCTGCGAGATGGCGCGCAGCTCAGTGATGTGCTCGTACTGGCCTGGTTCGGTGGCGAGATGATTCTCCGTCTCTATTGTGGCGCGAATGTAATACGTCAGTGGCTTCAATGCTATTCCATATTCATAGTAGTATGCTTAGTATATTGGAAAGAATACCGTTCGTGCCGGAGAGCACCACGCCGACCATGTCCGTTTTGCGGCCTATAATGACCTATGAAACGCGAGCGAATCGAGGAATTAGCTTCGTTTGAAGCCTCGAAGTGACATTCACACTATTCGGCCACTTGAGATTCACAGTGCCAAAAACGCGATCCACGCGTCACTGGGCTGACACACACCTTGTCCTGGATCATAGCGGTAAGGAGCTTGATGGAGTTGTCAAGATTCGTTACGTTTTCATTCTGCCTCTTTGCGCCCATGGTTGGGGCCAGGTCGAGGAGGTAAACGGTTGCGGCCTTGCCTGCCATTGGAGTGAGATTGTGTGTGGAAAAGGAAATAGGGAGGGGACATTGGATTGACGCCCGTCTTATATGGGACAACTCGCTCGCTCGCCTACGCCACATGGTGATGTCACGCCACATTGAGTGATGTCACCCTTCCCTCACCATTAAAAAAAAAAGGAACTTCCGATTGTGACGCGTATCTACAATGTCGCCCTCACCAACCCAATTTATCACACTCTTCTACGAAACCTGCTGCCCACACGACGACTGTCCGCCTGAACCAAATCTCCCCATAAAGGCCACCCATCTCATCCGCCGCCACGCCAGCATCGTCCTCGAGTCGCACGTCAGACCCGCCTTCGCCGCCCAGGGCACACACCCGGCCTTGGATAAGCGGCGGCGCCGAAAGGGGGACGTGGAGCCCTTTTACGAGACGCAGCCGTGGAAGGAAAGGAGGCAGGGGGATGAGTGGGATGCCGTGGAGGTTTTGAATTGGTGTGTTCTCGGTACGGAGGTGAATAAATTGAGGCTACGCAATTCCTGATCAACATTTTGAAGATACCAGAAGCCAATCGCATCACATCACATCACATTTCAAGAAACCGGATTTAGAACCTCTCCTTCCGCTCCTCGTTCCACCTATCCTAACTCTCATCGATGACTGGGAGGTGAAATACAAAACCACAGGCGTGGTCCTCCTGCGACACACCCTCCGCAACATCAACCCCACCCACCTCTCCAAGATGGGTCTCGGCGACGTCTTCTTCGACGTAGGTCCTCACTCCACCCACCTTCTCCATTTTACCCCCCACACCCATTCCTAACCCTCTCATACCTTCATAGGCTGTCACCACCTGCCTCACCTACGTCAACGACCCGGACTCGCACATCCCACTTCTCTGCGAGGGCTTCCCCTGCGCGCTGGAGCTCGCGCGTGCACTGCATCCGCGCGGGTCTGAGAAGTACATTGTGGCGCACGAGCGCGTGCTGGTGAATGGAGTGCTAAGCGGGCTGACGTATGCGGGCGAGTCATTGGCAGTGCGACACGTGCTTCTCGAGCAGGTGGAGGAAATCTACGAGGGGCTGGGGGCTGTGGGGGTGAGGTATCTCAAGGTTGGTACCGACCCCGTCACGAGGTCGTAACTTGATGTCGTTTTGTAACGCTGGATCCCGCAAGCGAGCACCCATTTATCAGCTGCATCCTCATGCGACCCATCCCTTCACAAAAGTACATTGTCCCAGCCCTCTGCGAAACCCTCGAGACTCCCTTCCCCGTTAATCCCACCACCACCCGCCCCGGCTCGCTCTCCCTGCAGACCGTCGCCGCGCAAGTCCTTGCGCGCGTCATCACCGAGTGCTGGCCTAGGTGGGCCACTGAACTCGACTTTCCTCCGTCTCTTTGTAGCGCACGCTCTCTAACGCAGCATTCCATGCGCACAGGATTCCGATGTACCGTGGCGCAATTTTGTGCGCTCTCGCCGTAGCGTGGCGGAGGTTAGTCGGGTGGACGAGGGCGAGGGTAAAGGAAGGTGAGGTGCTGGGTAGGTTTGGCATTGGAATTGCGGTTGATTGTGTGTCGATTGGGTTTCATGGCTTGGTTGGCTCACGTTGATGAGATTTTCCACCCGTAGACACCGAGATAGAGGCGCTGCGCGGGTTATTGAAGAAAGACTGCGGACTATTGAGAGAGGCGTGCGGGGATGTGACTGAGGTAGGTGGGGAGGAATATATTTCTCTTCTTTCCTTTCAATCCCGTGCTCTCGTTTTCTTTCAGTTGGTCCTTTTTCATCGCGAATATCCCTTTTCCTATTCCACATCACACATCCCTACCACATCTTCATTTTCTGAAGCCCGACTTCGCCGCTCTAAGAACCCTCGACCACGAGGTTTTTGACGGTCTGTTACTCTCCACGCCGACACAGGCGCACGGAAGATGAGCCGAGGTGGTCGGGTTGAGCTGCCAATTGCCGATGTTGGCGGGTCAGGTGCTGGCCTGAATGACCGGCCAATTCGACATGGTGGGAGAGCCTGTTCTAGGGTGGCATTGACGTGTGATCTGGATAAGGTTGAGGCGAATACGATGTACGGACGGAACTCTTCCTACCCCCACCGTATAAAATAAAAATAAATAAAGGTTCTTTTATTATCATTCTGCGAGCTTGTCATTTGTCAACAAAAAATCGTGTTCATATTCATGACCGAATATATTGACCCTAAACTCGCACTTCACGCTGAAACTCATGGAATAACGAAAACTAAGATGATAAAAGCTATTATGGATGTAAGTTGTGGTGTAGACGTTGGTCTCAATGCCTCAGATGTTGATGCTCTCGTCAAAAAGAGAAAAGCTTCCCCATCAATAAAGTGACTGCTACTAGCACGGGTCGCATTCCAAAGTCGGACTAACGAAACTTTCGACACATCGCCACATTCCACATTCCGCGTTGACCCAGAACACCGTCAGAATGATACTCCAGCAAACTTGTCCCGGAAAGACGAATGGAAGCGAGCAGAGCTTTCAGGCCTTCTTGTGGAACAACACGAGATACATCGTAAGTAATTACCCAAGTGAACTGAAGTCGGACTCAGCCAATCACCGATTCACCCATGCTTTGTGTCCAACTTCTCGCATAGATATACGGCACGAATGAGAGGATCGAAATATACACGGGTAACTTTGAGCATGTGCAGACCGTACCTGTGTTGCAGGATGCAGAGAAGGGTAAAGTTTCGGCTGTGGCGGTGTGTGACGCTCACAGTATGGTGAGTACTAGAGGTATTCGTAGTTTCATTTTTGCCAATCGCAGGCCGTTCCGGATCGATTCGGAGATTGCGGTTTTTTACGGATAGGTTTGTTGGAGTAGCTGAAGAGTTTCCATAGAGGGATCAGTTCTCAGGGGAAAATGGTCGACCTCTACGAGGCATACAAGGGTGATGGGATGTCTACCAGAAAATATGGAATGGTTTTATAAGGGAGATTAAGTTCTGTAATGTCAACGCAGCCTTGCATATCGGGGTTGTGTTTGTTCCTATGGTGATGCGGGTAACTGACGCATGACCAAATACAACTTCGATATTAAACCAGATTGCCGTAGCATTGCACTTGAAGGTTTTGATATTTAAGCCTGGTCAATCCGATGCGGATGGGGTATGTCATATTTTGTGGTCATGTATGGGGGGATGAGATCTAGGTAGGGTGACATGCCATTCACGATTGCATGTTCAATGTTGGTTCAGACCACTCAATGGGGCAGCTACGAAACGTTGGTTCATGATCTGCCCATTTCATGTCTTGATTGGGCTGCAAGCGGTGAGCTACATTTAAACAATTTGCAATGCCAAGAATTCCTTTTGAGATGGATTCGGCTGACAACGTCGATCCTTGCGATATGGAATGTGATAGGAGATCTGCTGACTGGCGGCGATGAGATAAATCTGTGGCGAACAAAGAGGGATGGGGACGAGTCGGAGTGGCGACGAGTGTGGAAACAAAGGTAGCCGCTGCAACTTTGATGTTGCATATCAAACTTTCTCCATGATACTTAACGTCCATATACCTCTTGTAATACTTAGATGTGCATCAAACATTAAGCTTGCAAAATTTACGCCGGATGGAACGCTCTTTGCTACAATCGGGCAGGTATGCATTGACCCCAAAGGTGCGGTTGATCTACAATTGTTATCGATTAAATATCTGACGCTTCACATCCCTCTAGTATGATCGCCTGGTAAAAGTATGGTACCATGATCAAGGTATACTTTCCCTATTCCGAGTTGGCTCTCCAACGTCACCTTGCTGTCCACAATAATTTGACCAATTAATACACTATTATAGATGCACCAGGGCTTGAAACTCAATTCCGGTTTGTATACCTGCCTCACCCAAGATCTGTGACAAATTTTACTTGGAGAAAGTCGTCAAAACCACAAAAGTAGGTTGTTTTTATCCGCATAGATGCTACGCTTCCTTATTTGGGTCATCATTGTGATGTTGACAAATACGCTTGATATTTCCCAAGAGATCCCACCGAAAACTTCCTTTTTACCATGGCTCGCGATGGCATCTGTCGCCTCTGGTCGTCGACCGATCCGACTGAATCACACATGTTCTATATGTGCGCCGTCGTTGATCCGAATCAGTCCCTCGTCACATCCCAATCGCCCGAAGACCGGTCCATCTCCAACCACCCCGATTTCTTCTCGCCAATCCACTGCATCGACAGCAAGGAGCTAACAAGCGCGGTCCAATTGGCGGTGGAGATACAAGGCGAAGGGAGTAAGCAGGACCAGATGGCCGAGTTGCGGCTGCGAAGGCTGAAGGAAATGATCAGAGATACACCGGATCTGTTGTTGCAGGTGCAGCGGGATGGATCGTTGATTATTTGGGGAATTCAGGTATGGACGTCATTCGTGGTGATTATGCTGGAGTGCAAGTCAATAGATTGAATATACTCGCAGTGCTTTGTAACCGGTTATTTGTGATGCATGCAGTTTTTGAACAGCTATCCTCGCCGGATCCCTAAGGTTTTGGTTGTGTTGAGAGTAGCACAGGCCTTACTTTCATCGGATGCCGAATACTTTGCTGGCGTTGTCTCTGTCTATCATGATCATTTGGGCGTCAAAAGCAAATGTGCGTATTCGTGTTATGAATTACCCCTAAAAAAAATTGAATTGCGGTCTTAATCCTTACCACAACTCGATTCTAAATTCACTCTCTATATTAGCAACTATCTTCCCTGTCGAACTATACTTCCTCGCTCAGAGCCCTCATGGTCGCCTCAATTGCTATACGATTAACTTAATCGATTTTTTCGACAGCACACGGTTCTCATCGCGACTCTACCTCAAGCACTCCTGGACAGGACATCATGGCCAAATCCATCAGGTTATCCAGTCAAACTCAGAATCGTATTTCGCGACGCTAGCTGGTGATGGCGAGGTTAACTTGTGGCAATATGAAGATCCCAAAGTATGCTTTGATACCTTTGCTTGAAGACTAGATTTATATGGAAGCTCAATATCAACATTATTGACAATTCTGCGGCTTCATTTTAGTTTGGATTACGCAGGGGTTATGGGCTGCAAGAGCAGGCATTAGTGAGCCCAAAAATCCCGATTAAACTGGTGACTCTAATACCCGGAGGTATACTGTCTTTCGTAGATTTGGGAGTGTGCATCGAAGAAGACGCCCGATTAATGGGTCGTGTGTACACTTTAATTAGGGAGGTATTTTGCAACTTATGATGGATGTCGGATTATCATCTACGGCTACAACCCCGAAGATGCCCATTGTCACCGCATATGCATTTGCGAGGACTTCGACCCGGAAAACCTATTGTTATTCTTGCACGCGTTCACCAATGCCAATCAATCTGGCGAGAAATCGACATACCTGTTTGGGCTCAGCGCTAGGTCCAAGATGACATTCCTGTGGATCCTGGACATCGATACCGACGGAACATTTTCTAGTTCGACTTTGATTGCACGTCAAACCCTCCCGATGGACTCAGAGCCTTTGTTCGCAGTCGCGCTGAACAGTTGGACAGGGATGGTCCTGACGGCCACTCCGCCGGCGAGACAAAACATATTTGTGACCTATTCGTCAGACGATGGATTGATTCGGTATTGGGGATTGGTGGAGGAAGGTGGCAATGTTTCATGGACGGCAGGTCCTATCGTTGAGTCGGAAGATCGGGACGTCAAGATTGCGAGGTTTGGCGCCGTTGGTGTTTTGGCAACTGGTTAGAAGCGGTTTTGTATGATTTATTTTTGTCATCATTCTCAGTGATTTGACGGACGATGAACGTCAATGCTGATTGCCTCCATTGATTCTATTTTCTCGTGCAGTCTCAAGACATGATAATCGAGATGAGTTGTCTATCTGGACAAGAATTGAGGACGACAAGGCCCCCAAAAAAGGAGTTTCGTATACTTTCAGGTTCGTTATTAGATTCTATTCCAACATGTCCATTGTGTCCCGATCAGAGTTTTGATTATCTATTTATTACATTTTTGAAAAAGCGAGAATATTTCCGACGTCGCATGGAACTTCTCACCAGAAGCACAGCACCTGCTGGCTGTAGCATTACCTGCTAAGGTTCAGATATTTGGTCGACGGCGAGTGGACACCGACACAACTATTGCGAATTGGATATTGCTTGCCGAATTCGCCGTGCAAACGTACGTATCTGTGGTGTGTCCACAATCGAATATCTATTTGAATCTGAACTAATAATCTGCTCTTCTTCGGTCGTAGCGCGCCTTCTCATGGCGTGGATAAAATTGCGTGGACTGATAATGGGGTTTTGATCGCAGCGACAGGAAGCCAATTGCTGTGCTACACCAAGTGGATTGGATCAACTGACGTTCTACGGGGTAAGATTCGCTTCTTATTTTAGTTTTTTCGTTTACGTTTAGCCGATATTTGTTGCTTACGTTAAACATTGAATTCGTAAACGAAGCCACGGAACTGCTAGGATCAAACGAGTCAGTACCTACTATCCATGAATTAGCATTCCGAGTCAATGGTCCCTTGCCTCCATATCACCCCAGCGTCCTGACTCATTATGTGATGTGGGGTACGTATCATCACGCTTATTTGCCTATTGTTTCAGTATTTATAACAAGAATAAACAAATCAAAAAGAATCCTGTTTAATTTTACATTTCACATCTGCAATTCTTCCCTCATCATATGGTGTATCGATTATCACTCGCCTAGGCAAATTCGAGCTCGTGCAACACATCCTACTGATACTTCACAACTACCTCAAAATTGTATTCGAGCATGACAAAGAGATCGATCGAATGCCCCCAATTCCCTTTAGTAAATTTTTCGAGCTGGACAAGGTAAAGGAGATAACCATCGGAAAGTGTACCTTTCGAATAGAGTTCTGTTTATAGTAATCCCAATTTGCTTAAAAAACATTGTTTGCAGCCCGAAAGTTCTGGGAAGGAAACTAAGTACAGCGGCCTTTTCGACGACGAAGAGTCAGAGTAAGTGCAACGTGTCTGGTCGCTAGGTTATGTTACAATTTTTATATATAATATATAAGCATTATACACAATTACCCTGCAGTCATCAAGATGATCAAATCAAGCTTTCGACTGAGGCTACTGAATTTTTGATCCAAGAGTTGACTCAGAAAACGCTTCCTGGAGTCTCACATGTCGAGCAACTATATCTGATGGCGCAGATAGAATCCCTGGTTCAAGTAATACTTGATGCAGTTTTTTATCCATTCAAAAGATTAATTCGGACTTCTAGCTAATCCTAAACATTGTTCCTCCCAGATAGATAAGAACAAAGGCTCTATTGATGAGAACGGCGCTCGCTATGAAGTGTTTGTAAAACGCCACATGTATTTGAACCGGATTCTACCACCAGCACTCCGAAGAGAAACCCTTGAGTTTCGTGATGTCGTCTGGGCATTGCACAGTGAATCACAGGCAAGTGAATTGATCGAAAAGTTTGTTTCAAAAGTCTGAGTGCGTAACAATCGCCTGTCGTATTGCTCTGTTTAGGATTCACTACTCGAGTACAGCTTAAACATAGCCGGCGGCAAACTTCTATGGAAGGATGCCAAAGCGATGGGGATATTTTTGTGGCTGGAGAAGACTGAAAGTGTGGTATGCATCTTTTAGCGTTTAGTACACCAGCTTGATATATTTGTTATTATAAAATTGTTTAAACGCAGAAATTTCGTCGCAAACATAGTATCAACAAATGGAAGTAATCGCACGTAACACGTACATGTCAAAGGAAGAAAGGGATCCCATCGACTGCACTTTGTTCTACCTGGCGTTGCGTAAAAAGAAGCTTCTGCTGGGCTTATGGAAAATTGCTACCCACCACAAGGAGCAAAAGGCGATGCTCAACTTTTTGGCGAATGATTTTGAACAGCCGCGATGGCAGAAAGCTGCTTTGAAGAATGCTTTTGCGTTATTAGGAAAGCAGAGATATGGTATGTTGCACAATACTCCTACCCTTTCTATTATTACTATTATTATAATCATTCGGCGTTTCTGTTGCGAGTCTTCTTGAAGGCTCTGATGTAAAATACGATACCATGATGATAATTCATGGTATTTCGAATCTTGGTTTCAGAATACGCGGCTGCGTTTTTCTTACTTGGTGATCGCCTTCGCGACGCTGTCAACGTATGTCTTAAGCACATCGACGATTTCCAATTAGCCATTGCAATGTGTCGCGTGTACGAAGGTATTTGGGTTTCGAGATATTGTTATGATACAAATGGGATGTTCAATCACGTTGACCATTCTACTTGCATCATCTACCTCAGGTGACAATGGACCTGTTCGGAAGGAGATCATTAACTCTCATGTATTGCCTTTGGCCGTTGGAACGGGCGACCGCTGGTTGGCGAGTCTGGCATTCTGGACTCTGGATCGACGAGATGATTCAGTTCGGGCAATAATGGTAAAGAAAATATTGATTAAGTCACGATAAACCTCGATTTAAGATCGAATTGAAAAAATGCGTTTGTTAAATGCCCAATACGCAACATTCTCGCCATTATCAGGCGCCGCTAGATTCATTCGGAATCAACGTTTCCGGATCAGCCTCGATGAAATCCCATACCGACTTCCATGATCCGTCTTTGCTGCTTTTATATCAGTACCTAAAAGACAAGACAAAGCAGACTCGCAAGATGAAAATGGGTATTTCTTACGACATGGAATATGATTTTGTAGTGAAATCTGCATCGGCGTACGAGCGCCTAGGAAACCCTATACTCGCGTTATACGTCCTAAAAATACACCGGATAGAGCCACCAGAAGTCCCGAAGCGCACAAAAACGCTTCTAGTAGATGGCAGGCATATAGCGACCACGCCGGCTGTGGAGGACATCAGCACAGGAACAGCTGATTTCGACGATTTGTCATGGCGCGCTCCGGAAGCTAAACTGGCTCGAGCGGCGGATCTCTTCGCTAATGATGACGAATTTTCAAAACCTGCACGAGCGATTGACATTTTTGCTGAGAATGACCCGCAAGAGTCAGCCAAACCTTCGCGTGCCGTTGACCTATTCGCGAACGACAATGACGATATTTTCAGTTCGAAGCCACGTACTGTTAGCATCTTCGATAACGACGTAGATATCTTCAAAAATTCAGAAGATCCGGAAGAGTTTGATCCGGATAATTCTACGATTGAAAAAGGCATTATTATTGGCCTTAACAACTCAAATTTGGATCTGTATAAAGCAGTTTTGGCGATGCAACTAATACAGGTAGGCTGATGCTCTTCACTTGGATACTCGCTCTTCTATTTGGCTCTTAATTCTTTCCGAAACATCGCTATATCACTTCATAGTATGCTCTGCACACGATCGCCGATGTATCGGAGGACTCGGCAATTATGATCTTGGACAACCCTGCCTTCCAAAACTATCTCGATAAAGTACATAAAGGACTCACTGCGGTCTGTGATTATGTGAAGCTGCCGAAGTCGATTTTGGGAGATCTGCTGGTCACAAAGGGCGTTGAGACTGACGCATTTGCACTTGGTGTACGACTGCTGAACGAAGGCATGGTGTCCAAAACCGATACGGAGAAGTTTATTCAAGCACTCGTGAATGGCTGCAGTACCCTTGTTTTTCTGATATTTACGGCGCGAGAGAAAGTGGTTAATATCACCGATCATCTCTATAAATGGACCGAGTACGTATAATTGATGATTTCGTATTCATTTTTTTTTTCTTTTACTCAAAAAGTAACATATTTGCATGTTCTAGGCATGTCCTCTCGTCGTTTATGCACTGGCAACGCCTTATTCAAGATGCGATTCCGCCTCCTCTGGGAGATCTTCAGACTCACAAAATCTCGTTGTCGGCGTTCTTGTCTCTGAGCATTTTGTCACTTCAAAATGGGCAATACGAACAAGCTTGGGGCTGCATATTCAATGCTCGGAAATTGTATCACACGTTGGTGGGCGATGTGGCTGGATTAAATAACATCATCAAGCAGATTATCAGCGGACAAGCGAGGATGGTGAATATTCATGTTCTTCACCGTTATTTATGCTGTTTATGGCGTCGTTTTGAGTCAAACAAAGTGTGACGATTCTCACTCAATTTCTACGTGACTATCGCAGGTTGATATGCCCCCTGATTCCGATGCAAGTTCGCTTGGCGAGGAGTCTCTAGATGACGATGGTCAAAGAGATTTCGTTTCTGACAATTCAGTCGATCCTCTCGGAATAAAATTACTGGAAGCGGCTTCAGTCAATTACATCGTGCGGTCTCTCGAAATGTTCTTAAACAATTCTGAAGGATCTGTGAGCGGTTAGTATAATGGTTCTCCAATATTATTAGATCTTACAGAATAACAACTCATTATTCCCTGTTTAATTCTATTAACAGATGATCTAAGTGCGTATGTGTTAACGGCGTTACTAGAGCCGTTGATGCACACTGCATATTGTTTGGAACGTGATATCTTGAAATATCCGAGTGAACAACTCTCCAAAGGTATTTGATTGATATTGCCGAAATATGGATTTTAGCATAATGGCGGACTCTCATCAATTCCCATCTTGCAGAGGTTATCAAAAAGCATTTCAAGAATTTGCGCGAAAGAAAGTTTTGGCACTCTCTCGAATCGTTGGAAGAAGTTGACAAACTACTACCATTTGTACGAAGTATTCAGGTAAGGGGGGAGGGGACGTTGCGAATATTTTTTTCTTCAAAAAAAAAAAAAAAAAAAAAACCTCCCCGATATCCGTCTCCGGTCGCAATTACCAGTATTACCAAAAGATGCCTTACATTCATCGATCATGGCACCGTCAATCATTGCAATTACGAAAATATTGGTGATGATAGGTTGTCTTGAATTTAACAAAATCCATATTTTCAGAATAAAAAAAGCGAGCAAGTCAGTATTATGATTACCGAGCATTTCGACTCGTGCGAAACGCTTTTCGACGCACGGTCGACGTTGACAGGATTCTGCGTAAATTCGGTAAGGAACTTCCCGAGGCTGCGAAATCTAAACATCAAGTTCAAGTCTAAATCTCTATGCTTTCCATTATCCATCATCTTCATAGGCCAATCCAAAGGTTATGGCCGTATGCACGAAGACAGAGGTGCACGAAATCGATCTTGATCGCATTTTGCATACCTCCGCTGTAAGTTACTTCCACGTGAAACCCGGGCCATGGGGATTGAAAGGATTATTCGGTCATTAGTATAATACTGCCAAAACAATCCGCGAGCATCGTCTTACGAACCCCTTGTATCTGTTGACTAGACCGTGACACGCAGCCCCTCTGTATCCTCCCTTGAGACGGACGCGAACAGCGATGCAGATTCTGACGAAGCTGAGGAACAACTTGTCATTGGCTCAGACACCGAGGTCGAGACTTCCCGCCGACTTCGTGCACGAGAACCGTTGGCCGAGCGGTCAAGGTCAAAGCCATCGTCCTTGGGAACGGACCGTCTCAAGGTTCGCGAAGAGCAGCAACAGGAGGTATACCAGAGCAAGAATGGCGCTGGGGGGTTCAAGAACTTGAGCTTCGATAATTTGCAGGATGCGTGGAAGCGATCTTATCAGACCGTTTTTAATTCAGGTAAGCGATGGAGAAGGACATTCGTAAAGGACTGGATTGGCAGTGTTTCCCGCATATGTGCTATATATATAGCTCACAATATGTCATTGTATAGGTGGGACCGAAACACCTCCGGAACTAGCAGAGAAGCCAGAGAGGAACGATAAAATCTATAAGCTTGTTAGTACAATGCGAAAATTACATTATTTTATGTCTTCCATCACCTCTCATTTACACAGCAACCGTTTTTTCTTCCCCGGCAACGCAATGTTCCAGGATTACCTGAAAAGACATGTAGCTGCGACAACCGCCGAAAGTCACCCAACGTTTCCCTACTGTATGTATGGTTTTTATTTGACCAATTAGTTTGTACAGAGTACGTTCCATGATTTTCCTGAAACATGTAAGCTTCTTATTTCTGAACTGGGGTCTCTCAATTGGATCTCTTTGCCCAGATCTGACCGGATGCGACGTGTCTGCCACCAACCCGAGTGTGATTCTATGGCAGTTTGGTCAAGATAAGGAGCTCATGTCATATCACGGAAGCCTCGGGAAGGTCAACAGGCAAGAGTCATAGGCTAAGACGATCATGGTCCTTTCTGTCACATTTTTCGTCATTCACATACTAATATTTACACTGCCCTCGACTGCAGAATACATTTTGATCAGTTTGGTCAAAAGTTTGGTGCCGCTGACGCCAAGGGCTCCCTGGCTTTGTGGCGGTTCGACTCGAGTCTCCAAGCGTCAAAGCCATTTTATGTGAGTTATTTTTTGCTGCCAGTCCTTGGGTACTGTGAGGATATTGATCGAGAATCTCTTCCTTGATGTTGGTGATCTTTGTGTGTGTATGATTGGACTCACTATTTTATATCTTTCGAAGACCATGATTTGCCATTCTAAGGCCGCGCGCGACTTCGCATTTTTGGATTCAAGTAGCTTCCTGGTGACAGCTGGCACATCTTTAAGTCAAAGGTATCAAAAGCGTACAGCAAGTGCCGTAACCATGGCTCCACCCAGTTTCGAACGCGATAACTGACTTAGGCAAAATGTTTTTTAATTCATGTTGACAGCAAAGCAAACAATCTTTGTTTATGGGATACGCTTTTGCCGGCGGCGAGATCGTTGGTCTGTGGTACGTTACATTGTCACAACGCACAAGTTGTTTGGGAATGATAAGGAATTAAAAATTAATTATTTTTATGCACAGTATTACCGGCCCATGAGGCGGGTGCATATACGGTGAAGTATTGGCCAAAGAGCAGGCTGATAATCTCTGGCGGGAAGAAGGGCGAAATCAGTAAGTTATAGGTTTGTCGAATAATGTCGAACCGTTCCGTATATGATTCATATGCCGACGATGCTGTTCGATTGCTCAACTTGCTCATTCAACTTTGATATTTCTCACAGCCGTCACCGATGTCCGCCAGCGCTCCATCCTACATACTTTCCATGCCCACACAGCACGGATTGGGACCCTTGCGTTCGATTACAGGAACGAGATGCTGATTTCGGGGTCAGTGGACGGAGATCTCAAGGTTTGTATATTGTGGGCGTTGGCAATGTCTTTTTCGTGAAGGAAGGGTTGAATGCAAACTCCGGTCCAAGTGCACCTCCGACGATCCTTAATTTTGTGGCCCACAACACATCTCTGCGCGCTTCCGCAGATCTGGGACCTCGCCACTTTCACAGAGCGACATACGTGGAGTGCGCAAGCGCGTAACAGGTTTTTAAATCCTGGTTTCGACCGGATACCTGTGAGTTACCTTTTTCTCTCTTCTTGCAAGCCCGATCAGAAAGTCGCGTAGCCTGATGTCCAAAATTCCCCTTGCCCCCTGCTGCAGGTGAAATCCTTCGGCATCACTGAAATCCGCGTGCTCGACGACGGGTTCATCTATACCTCCGGGCCTAGCGGAATCGGGCGGTGCCGTGAGGCGCCTGTGTCTCAGTATTGATGGGGTAACTGTTGTGTGGTTTCTTGTGTTGGATGGTCGGCTTGGTGTGCCATGGTTGTGAATGGATGTTCATGAGTTTTCGGCAACTTCCCACACCGTCAGCTTTGTGGTTTTAGCCGGGCGCTGTATGTCGGCAAATTCTCGCTCATACTAGCCTCGAAGTTCAAAAAATAATATAATATAATAAAAATGTCTCTCCCTGGCGAGTTACCACGTCAAATTGGAATTTTGCATTATTATTATTATTATTAAAAAACCCCCAAAGACCAGAACAGCATTCGAGGGAACCCCCCCCC
>RBNI01001739.1:0-21023 GCA_003990745.1 Jimgerdemannia flammicorona | reverse complement strand
TACGTGACTGCATTCCGACTCAGCAAAGCACTTAGTGCTACATCCATATCTAGCATAGTCCAGATAGCCCCTCACTAGTATAAATACCCCCTCCCCCAGACCTCAGAATCTCAGACCTGAACAATCCAAACACAACTCCTGAGCACTTCCCCACAATATCCCCTCATACAACTACTCCTAGTATAGCAATATCATAAATAGCAAATAAATTTATTTAATAACCTATAAACCCCTCTTAAGTAAAACTGCTCCCCGTTAGGTCCTACTCCTAACCCCATCACGAAATTTCCTAATTGGGTATTGTCTGCAGCGATATGCCAATTCAACTAAGCTGGTCTTAGTTTCTTGAACTTCCTGAAATACAGAAAATCCTGAACATCCAGAACTAGTCCGAGAAAGGACTTTGGTTGAGATGTCAACCTGATCTTGAAATCAATAAGTGTAGAGGATGTACTCCATACGAAATTGATCTTAACCATAAGAAAATGGTCTTCTAGAATATCCAGAACTTCCAGAAAACCCTTCCAGAACTAAGTAATAGTTATCCCAAAAAGCAACCCTCTTACACTTAGTTCCTCACGAAGCCCAAGCCTCTGTAGCCAAGTGGCTCAACTCTACCAACTTTCACTAAACCAGGACCATGACTATGTTATACTACTGATTTCGGAACAGCAAGGCCTGCCATATTCTTAAGAAAGAAGTAAGAGAAACCCTTCATCAACTACCTGATCCTGAACCTGAAGCAGGCCCTGCTACAGTCCTACCTAAATCTGAAACCAATACTGAACTGGAACTTGACTTTGAATTAAGTCCATCTGAAATTAGATATACAACTGATTCTGTTTACTTTGATGCTAAGCAAACCCAATCACATGGGGACCAAACTGAAGAGGAGGAGTATCTCAGTAAATTCGATCCCGGATACACCACCGAAGGAGATGAACCTCCATCAGGACAGAACACACCTACACAGCAACAGACAGCTATCTATTAAGCCCTTACTCCAGACCTACAACTATTACTTCAGCAACTTACACAGACCCAAAGAACCCTATCACACTCTGCACCAATACCTCAAGTAGTACCAGTAACACTACTATCAGCAGTCCAACTGCTTCCAGTAAACAACATAGCAAACTAACAGATTCTAGACCTCATAGCCCAGGTAGTTATAATGGCAGCAACCATTACTGCCTTAGCTGAACAGACCCAACCTACAAAAAATCTGAGTCTATCTACCTTCAATGGTACTGCACAAGAAGTCCAAAGCTTCATTAGTGTAGTTGATACCAACTTTGAAGCCAATCAATGGACTAATGAGCAAGTTGCTGACCATGTTCTGACAAACAATCAAGACCACACTCTGGAACAACTCTTTGCTATCACTACCACCTATGTCTGCCGAGTTGTTATATTCTTCTGAGGACCTGCTGAAGAGTGATGGCGAATCCTTCCTGAAAAACCCCTCACATGGGACACCCGATCTGCAGTAGTTGCTCAGAATGCAGCAAATAATGCCCCAGAATATAGAGCCCATCCTGCAGCCCCTGGACTTAAACAACTCATGAATGCTCAATATCGCAGTGAAACTATGATCACTGAATCCCAAGAAAAACTCCGCAACCTCAAATTTGATATACATGGTAAGGAGAAATTCAAAACCTTCTGTACAAAACTCGAGTCACTCCTGAACACTGTTGGCCTAGGATATATTGCCAATGATGAAGCACGAAATAGTACAAGAGCAGACCATTTATTTGATGCCCTGCCTGAATGGCTTACTAGAAAAATCCAAGAACAAGGATGCCCAGTTGGTTGTGATCACCAACAATAGTACCTAGCAAGAATCAAGACCATGGTCAAGTGAATCTTAACAGCTGAACCAATTCTGCCCCAAAGACAATTCAACAACAAGGAAAAGACTTGGACCAAGAAAGAAGAACCCAAGCATGAAGCATCCCAAGCTCCCTCAACATCCACTTCATAGACACTCAGAAATTATGAATCCACCCAGCCGAGTACCTTTAAGAAACTCACTGAAGGCAAAAGGAATGAACTTAGAAGAAGCAGAGCATGCTTCTATTGCTGAAAGACAGGACATATGGCCAGTACCTGCCCCAACCAAAAACCCCGAACAGCAACATGAGCAACTGTTACCACTCTGCACCACCTCAACAACCTGATCACCAGAACCCTAGACTTTGTCAAGTTAAGACAAACTACCAAGACCCCAACTAAAGGAAGTCCAAAAGCAGCTGGATATGACCTATATGCAGCCGAAGAAGCTACAGTCTCCAACCGAGAAGTCAAACAAGTCTATACAGGAATCAGCATCCAAATCCCTGAAGGACATGTTGGAAGAATATACTGTCGCAGTAGCCTAGCATTGAAAGGACTCTCAGTAGAAAGAGGAGTCATTGACGAAGATTACATAGGCGAAATTATTGTCCTAATCTGAAACCACAGTTGGATACCCTTCAAGATTCCTATTGGATTCTATATTATCCAGATCCTATTTGAAAAAATCGAGTCAACCCTGACAGTCAAGGAAGTCTCTGAACTACTGCCCACTATCTGAGAATCCAAAGGATTTGGCTCATCAAACAAGGCCCCAGTCCAACCTACCATGAACAAGAAAGAACAATTCTACAAGAAAATAGAAGATGGATATGTACCAAGTGGCTGATGCCCCTATGGCATTGGAATGTACTCTTTCTGAATAATTGATGATTGCTTCTTTTGTATCAATGAACTGGCTCAAAGAAGAACCAACAGAAGGAAAACTCTTACAACCGAAATCACTACCATTGGATCAGACAAACAGCTTACACTTAAAGCTTTTGTCAATCGAGCACCTGTCAAGATCATGATAGACAGTGGTATCTTAGGCAATTTCATCAATGAAGAAACAGCCAACAGACTCAAGGTCTTCACCTCTTCAGTACAACAAACTCAAGCAGTTGCTACAGCTGATGGAACCTCACATGTCATTAGCAAGGAAGTCTGCAACCTACTCTTCCAAATCGGTGACTATCAAGTATATGTTATCCTTCAGATCATACCACTCCCTGATAATGAAATCATCCTTGGAACTCTATAACCCCATGATCAATTGGATAAACCATTCTCTAACCATTAAGAAAGGACACCACAACTTCAAACTGCAAGGCAAAAAAGACCCACTCAACTCTACTGACCCTGGACCAAAGATCACCCACATTAACAAACTACAACTCAAGAAATTAGCCAAGAGATGCCCTCTCTTTGCTATCTCCATTCGTCCATCCAAAGGAGAACCCAAGAACTCTGAAAAAGACTTTTCCAAAGTTGACAGCTGTGTCAAACCATTACTCTAGAAATTCCAAGACATATTCCTGAAGAAACTCCCAAAAGGCCTACCTCCCAAATGAGCAGTGGACCATACCATCAAAACTATTCCAGATGCCAAGCCAGCCTTCAAGTCAATCTACCATATGTCTCCAAGAGAAATTGATGCACTCAAGAAAGAAATTGATGAACTCCTGAAACAAGGATTCATCAGACCCAGTGTATTACCTTATAGTGCACCAGTCCTCTTTATTGTAAAGAAAGGAGAAGACCTGTGAATGTGCATTGATTACCACAACCTCAACAAATAGACCATCAAGAACTATTGCCCACTACTCAGAATCGACGAAATATTTGATAGGCTTACCAACCCACAGTTCATGAGCTCTTTTGACCTACAAAATGGTTACTAGCAAATTGCCATGAAAGAAGAAGACATCTACAAGACAGCCTTCTGAACTTGCTATGGACATTTCAAATTCCTGGTTATGTCCTTTGGCTTAACTAATGCACTTGCAACCTTCCAGATACTGATGAATACTATTCTGCACCCATACTTGGACAAATTCGTTGTTGTCTATATTGATGACATCCTAGTCTTCAGCAAAACCCTAGAGGAACATCTCAAACACCTTGAACTAGTATTACTGAAACTCTGAGAAAACTGACTCTTTGCAAAACTCAGTAAGTGCGAATTCCTCCTGAAAGAAATTCAATTCCTTGGACACATTATCACACCAAATGAAATCAAAGTGGACCCTAGCAAAATCTCCACAATCAAGGATTGGCCCAGACCTAAGAAGCTGAAAGACCTCCAGTCATTCCTGAGATTAGCAAACTATTACAGGTGATTTGTTGCCAACTTTGCCAAAATTGCCACTGCTCTTACTCAAATGACCAAGCATAATAAGAAAGGAGAACAGCCCTGGACCATGAAACAAGAGAAAGACTTCAACAATCTTGTAAATTGGGAACCCAAACAAGATACCACCTTCCAAGCACTGAAGGATGCCTTGATAACTACTCCAGTACTTCAAGCAGCAAACTCTGCCCTACTATATGAAGTCACTACTGATGCCTCTGACCTAGCCCTTGGAGCAGTACTCATGCAAGAAGGACACCCTGTGGCCTATCACTCCTGCAAATTCAATGATGTCAAAATCAACTATGCAACTCATGAGAAGGAAATGCTAGCCATCATAGATACTCTGATCAAATGGCGACCATACCTAGAAAGAGCACACTTCACCATATTGACTGACCACAAGTCATTAGTCAACATTAAGACCTAGGCTACCCTTTCTTGAAAGCAAGCCAGATGGATGAAAGTCCTCACCAACTTTGACTATGAAATCCAGTACCATCCTGGTAAGGAAAACATTGTTGCCGATGCAATCTCCAGACCACTCATTGAAGAAGTTATCCAAACTCTCACCCTGGTCACAAACTCCATCCTGGAACAAATTATCACAGCATGTGCTGATGATAAGGAAGCTCAAGCACTTCAAGAAATCCTGAACAGTGATGATACTGACAAATATACCTGGTACAATCAATATCAACTCAAGGACAATACTATCTACTACAAGGACAGATTGTATGTTCAAAACAACCAAGACCTCCGAAGGACTATCCTATTCGAATGTCATGATGCCCCTATAGCTGGACACTTAGGATTTGATAAATGCTATGAAGTTATCTCCCGAAACTTCTATTGGCCCCACATAGCAGATTAGCTCAAAACCTATATCACTTCCTATGATGCCTGCCAATGCAACAAGTCCTCAACACTAGCAAAACCTGGCCTACTCCACCCTATCCCAGTACCATCCACTAATTGGGAACAAGTCTCTATGGACTTCATTGTACAACTACCTCGAACCAAGAATGAAAAAGATGCAATTGTTGTTTTTGTAGACTATCTCAGCAAACAAGCTCACTTTGTGCCTACTACCACCACTGCAACAACACCAGACATAGCCACACTCTTGTTTGACAACATCTTCCACTATCATGGTCTTTCTAAGATCATTATTAGTGACTGAGACCCAAAATTCACCAGCCATTTTTGGAAAGCCCTCCATGCACACCTTGGAATGAAACTTGCACTATCTACAGCCTTTCACCCTGAAACTGATGGCCAAACTGAAAGAATGAACCGAACTCTAGAACAAATGCTAAGAAACTATATCTCTTATAGACAAGATAATTGGCATGAACACCTCACTGCAGTTGAGTTTGCCTATAACAACAGCAATCAAGTCTCTCTTGGAATGACCCCATTCTTTGCCAACACTGGATAAAACCCAAACACTCCTCCAACACTCATCTGAACTACTGAAGAACTCTCTATAGTCAAAGCTGTTGAAGAATTCTTACTCAGAATGCATAATCTAAGCTAGATCGCAATTGAGAATTTATTGCAAGCTCAAGAACAACAGTCACAGTATGTTAACCAACATCGTCAAGAAGAAACCTTCAATATTGGAGAAAAAGTTCTATTAGATATCCGAGGATACCGAGTTGATAACCTCAAGTACAGACCATCTACAAAGCTGAACAGCAAGTTCATTGAACCATTTTAAGTCATTTCACAAGTCTCTCCAACCTCCTACAAATTGGCACTACCAGACACCATTAAGATTTACCCAGTCTTCAATGTCCAATATCTCAAGCAATACAATGACAATGATGATGAACTATTCCCAAACCAAACTACAAAACCACCTGTACCTGTCATTATTAATGATCAGGAAGAATACAAAGTTGAACAAATCCTCAACAAATATGGCCACAAGAACCACCCTGAGTATCTTATTAAATAGAAAGATTATCTGATCTATGATGTAATATGGGAACCTAAGACCAATCTCCAGAATGCTACTGACTTAGTTCAGGAATACGATTCTCTGAACAACTAAAATCTGAACACTCCTGCACCTATCAGTTCATACTATATATTATACCCTCCCGAACACTATAATTATCATGAACAAAAAACCAAGAACTCAGTAAGACAGAACAAAAGAATACCGACCCTCTGGAAAAATAGCAAAACTGAAAACAAGCCTATTCTCCCCATACCACTGGTGGGAAATGAGATATAGACATTAAGAAGATTCCTTAGAGGAAATTCTCCAGCAGTGAATGACATCAGAATCACTTCCGGCACACAGCATTGAATACATGACCCTTTAATGTGTGAATCTAATGCATTAGGCAACTGTACTACAAGCATGTCACTTTCTGAAAAAATGGACATTATCGGACTTTTGAGCTCTCCAACAGTGTAACAACACTAGAACAAAATTAGAAGGCTCCGACGAGGACATCGAAAGCTAAGAAGGGGAGAGTTGTAAGCACACAACCTCCAAGCCACTGAAATCACACATGACCTCTGAACAAATCTGGAAATCACCTGTATAATTACGAAGCTGAGTCAAACAGAAGTTACATCACACAAAGCTAAGTCAATATGAAGTCACAGAACACAAGGTTCATACAAATGGAATCTTACTAATCAAGAACAAATGCATATATACCAAGCCCCGAGACGCATCAAAGTAGAACCAAAACAAATAACAACCACAACTTCCAAACACACAAACATGACCACCAAGATCTACAACCATATTCGTGCTGACATTTGGAATACTATTGTCAACCGAGCCATACCTGCTCTGCCTCTCATGAATATCTATAGCCTAGTACCCCTCTACTTCATAGAAGCCCAATGGAATGCTCTGAATATGCTTAATGAGGCCTACCAGATTGGACAAATCTCAAGCTACTACCAGATTGGCCGCCTCCTGGAAGACATGGTTGAACACCACCAGGATACAGACATTACTCAGATGTCTCAACACCAGAAACTCATCACTCGCAAACACTGAGAACTCTTCTATGAGTACAGTACCTTTATTCCCCACCTCTGAGTTACTATCAGTAAAATGATTACTACCCTGTCCTACAGCCAAATCGATGACATGATATAAGAACTCAACCACAAGTATCTTGAGTATATTGAAACCACAGACAGAATCTTCCCGCATCCCAATGACCACATTCTGCAAATGCCCCAAGTTGGATATGCCATGAAGAACATCTATGATATAATCCACTTCAATGAGAATAACACAGAAGATAATAATCCCTCTGATGTCAACATGACCTCAAGCCAAGGATCTCTACCAACTCTGATCACACCACCAACTTTGCCAATGAACTTACAACAGTTCATAACTACCTATGAGACTTATTGGGACAATGACCACTAGTATGAATACCAACCTACATTCATCCCTGATTACTTCAACTATAATGAAGAGACCAGAGAACACAACCTGTACCTTCAGACAACTCTTGAAGTTGAACCAACCACCCCACCACCTGAGTACGAGTGACATGAATTACAGCCACTAGCATACTACAATCTCGTGACTTATAGTGCTGTAACCTACAGAAGGTATGCAGATAGCAAATCTGATGAAAATGAAGACAATGCACCACTTCTTTGCCCCCCAACACCTTATCCAGCATATGAAACAGATGATGTTATACTGTGGGATGGAGATGAAGTTCCAATGTATTATTATCTCAGCCAACAAGGAGAAATAATCCGTAAACCACTCTTCCTAGATGACTACTTCATCAGCAATAATGTCATCGATAGTGATATCACCGAAGACTATCCAGACAGTACCTAAACCTATAAATAGCTTAGCAGCCATAGTATAGTTAGATTAGCCTTGTACAATGTAACTGTGAACTGACTCAACAGCCAGACAATCTCTTGACATATCAGATCACTCTTGTACTACGTGACTGCATTTTGACTCAGCAAGGCACTTAGTGCTACATCCACATTTAGCATAGTCCAGATAGCCCCTCACTAGTATAAATACCCCCTCCCCCAGACCTCAGAATCTCGGACTCGAACAGACTTGAATATATAAGAACATTCCTGAATACTTCCCACAATATCCCTTCACACAACTACTTCTAGTATAGCAATATCAAGAATAGTGAATAAACCTATTTAATAATCCCCAAACCACTCTTAAGTAAATCCACTCCCCGTTAGGTCCTACTCCTAACCCTATCACGAAATTTCCTAATTGGGTATTGTCTGCAGTGATACACCAATTCAACTAAGCTGGTCTTAGTCTCTTAAACTTCCTGAAATATGGAAAATCCTGAACATCCAGAACTAGTCTGAAAAAGAACTTTGGTTGAGACGTCAACCCAAACTTGAAATCAATAAGTGTAGAGGATGTACTCCATACGAAATTGATCTTGACCATAAGAAAACGGTCTTCCAGAATATCCAGAACTTCCAGAAAACCCTTCCAGAACTACATAATGGTTACCCTAAAAAGCAACCCTCTTACACAGTTCACAGTCACATTGTATAAAGCTAATCTAACTATACTATGATTGCTAAGCTATTTATAGGTTTAGGCACTATCTGGATAGTCTTCAATGATATCACCATTGATGTCATCATCTCTAATGAAGTAGTCATCTAGGAAGAGTGATTCATGGATTACTTCTCCTTATTGGCTGAGGTAATAATACATTGGAACTTCATCTCTATCCCATAGAATAGCATCGTCTGTTTCATATGCTGGATAAGGTGTTGGGGGGTGAAGAAGTGATGCATCATCTTCATTTTCATCAGATTTGCTGTCTGCATACCTTTTGTAGGTTATAGCACTATGAGTCGCAAGATTGTAGTATGCTGGTGGCTGTGGTTTATGTTGCTTATACTCGGGTAGTGGAGTGGTTGGTTTGATCTCAAGGGTTGTCTGAAGGTACAGATTGTGTTCTCCGGTCTCTTTATTGTAGTTGAAGTAATCAGGGGTGAATGCAGGTTAGTATTCATGCTAGTGGTCATTGTCCCAGTAAGTCTCATATGTGGTTATGAACTGTTGTAAGTTCATCGGCAAGGTTGGTGGTGTGATCAGGATTGGTAGAGATCCTTGGCTTGAGGTCATGTCAGCATCAGAGAGATCATTGTCTTCTGCTTCATCTTCATCAAAGTAGATTATATCATAGATGTCCTTTATGGCATATCCAACTTGGAGCATTTGTAGGATGTGGTCATTGGAGTGTGAGAAGGTTCTATCGGTAGTCTGAATGTATTCGAGATACTTGTGGTTGAGTTCTTGTATCATGTTGTCGATTTGGCCATAGGACAGGGTAGCAACCATTTTGCTGGTAGTAACTCGGAGGCGGAGAATAAAGGTACTGTACTCATAGAAGAGTTCTCGGTATTTGCGGGTGATGAGCTTCTGGTGTTGAGACATCTGGGTAATATCTGTATCATGGTGGTGTTCAACCATGTCTTCCAGGAGGTGGCTGATCTGGTAGTAGCTTGAGATTTGTCTGATCCGGTGGGCCTCATTAAGTATGTTCAGGGTATTCCATCAGGCTTCCACAAAGTAGAGGGATGTAAGACTATGGATATTCATGAGGGGCAGAGGGGGTGTGGCTCAGTTGACAATAGCATTCCAAATGTCAGCACAGATGCAGTTGTAGATCTTGGTGGTCATGTTTGTATGTTTGGAAGTTGTGGTTATTATTTGTTTTGGTTCTCTGTTTTGATGCACTTCAGGGCTCAGTATATATACATCTGTTCTCAATTGGTAAGATTCCATTTATGTGAATCTTGTGTTCCATAACTTCATATTGACTCAGCTTTATGTGCTGTGACTTCTGTCTGACTCAGCTTCGTGATCATGCAGGTGATTTCCAGATTTATTCAGAGGTCATGTGTAATTTCAGTAGCTTGTTAAGAGGGTGACGTGTGATTTCTGTGGCTTAGAGGTTGTGTGCTTATAACTCTCTCCTTCTTAGCTTTCAACATCCTCATCGGAATCTTCTAATTTTGTTCTAGTGTTATTATACCATTTGAGAGGTCAAAAGTCTGGTAAAGTCCATTTTTTTCAGAAAGTGGCATGCTCATAGTACAGTTGCCTAACATGTTGAATTCACATATTAAAGGATTATGTATTCAATACCATGTGCTGGAAGTGATTCTGACGTCATTCACTGCTGGAGAATTTCCTCTAAAGAATCTTCTTAAATATCTATGCCTTGTTTCCCACCAGTAGTATGGGGAGAATAGGCTTGCTTTCAGTTTTGCTATTTTTCCAGAGGGTTGGTATTCTTTTGTTCTGTCTTGCTGAGTTCTTGATTAGGTTCATGATAATTATAATGTTCAGGAGGGTATAATATATAGTATGAACTGATAGGTGCAGGAGTGTTCAGATTTTAGTTGTTCAAGAAATTGTATTCCTAAACTAAGTTAGTAACATTCTGGAGATTGGTCTTGGGTTCCCATGTTGCATCATGGATCAGATAACCTTTCCATTTAATGAGATACTCAGGGTGGTTCTTGTGGCCATGTCTGTTGAGGATTTGTTTAACTTCGTATTCTTCCTAATCATTAATAATGACAGGTGCAGGTGGTTTTGTAGTTTGGTTCAGGAATAGTTTATCATTATTATCATTGTATTACTTGAGATGTTGGACATTGAAGACTGGGTGAATCTTAATAGTATCCAGTAGCACCAATTTGTAGGAGGTTGGAGAGACTTATGAAATGACTTCAAATGGTCCAATGAACTTGCTGTTCAGGTTTATAGATGGTCTGTGCTTGAGGTTATCAACTTGGTATCCTCAGATGTCTAATAGAACTTTTTCTCCAATATCAAAGGTTTCTTCTCGGCGATATTGGTTAATATACTGTGACTGTTGTTCTTGAGCTTGCAATAAATTCTCAATTGTGATCTGGCTTAGATTACGCATTTGGAGTAAGAATTCTTCAATAGCTTTGACTGTAGAGGGTTCTTCAGTGGTTCAGATGAGTGTCAGAGGAGTGTTTGGGTTTTGTCCAATGTTGGCAAAGAATGGGATCATTCCAAGAGAGGCTTGCTTGCTGTTGTTATAGGCAAACTCAACTGCAGTGAGGTGTTCATGCCAATCATCTTATCTATAGGAGATATAGTTTCTTAGTATTTGTTCTAGAGTTTGGTTCATTCTTTCAGTTTGGCCATTAGTTTCGGGGTGAAAGGTTGTAGATAATACAAGTTTCATTCCAAGGTGTGCATGGAGGGCTTTCCAAAAATGGCTTATGAATTTCAGGTCTTGGTCACTAACAATGATCTTAGGGAGACTATGATAGTGGAAACAAGAGTGTGGCTATGTCTGGTGCTGTTGCAGTGGTGGTGGTTGGTACAAAGTGAGCTTATTTACTGAGATAGTCCACAAAGACAACAATTGCATCTTTCCCATTCTTGGTTCGGAATAGTTGTACAATGAAGTCCATAGAGACTTGTTCCCAATTAGCAGATGGTACTGGGATAGGGTGGAGTAGACCAGGTTTTGCTAGTGTTGAGGACTTGTTCCATTGGCAGGCATCACAGAAAGTGATGTAGGTCTTGAGTTGATCTGCCATCTGGGGCCAATAGAAGTTCTGGGACATAACTTCATAGTATTTGTCAAATCCTAAATGTCCAGCTATAGGTACATCATGGCATTCAAATATGATAGTTCTTCAGAGGTCTCGGTTGTTTGGGACATATAGTCTATTCTTGTAGTAGATAGCATTATCCTTAAGTTGATATTGATTGTACCAGATATGCTTGTCAGCATCATCACTGTTCAGGATTCTGCAGAGTACTTGAGCTTCTTTATCATCAGTGCATGCTGTGATAATTTGTTCCATGATAGAGTTTGTAACCAAGGTGAGAGTTTGGATAACTTCTTCAATGGGTGGTCTGGAGATTGCATTGGCAACAATGTTTTTCTTATCAGAGTGGTACTGGATTTCATAGTCAAAGTTGATGAGAACTTTCATCCATCTGGCTTGCTTTCGAGAAAGGGTAGCCTGGGTCTTGATGTTGACTAATAACTTGTGGTCAGTCAATATAGTGAAGTGTGCTCCTTCTAGGTATAGTCACCATTTGATCAGAGTGTCTATGATGGCTAACATTTCCTTCTCATGAGTTGCATAGTTGATTTTAGCATCATTGAACTTGTGAGAGTGATAGGCCACAGGGTGTCCTTCTTGCATGAGTACTGCTCCAAGAGCTAGGTCAGAGACATCAGTGGTAACTTCATATGGTAGAGCAGGATTTGCTGCTTGAAGTACTGGAGTGATTATCAAAGCATCCTTTAGTACTTGGAAGGCGGTATCTTGTTCAGGTCCACAATTTGCAAGATTGTTGAAGTCTTTCTCTTGTTTCATGGTCCAGGGTTATTCTTCTTTCTTGCTGTGCTTGGTCATTTGGATAAGAGCAGTGGCGATTTTGGTGAAGTTGGCAACAAATCGTCTGTAGTAGTTTGCTAATCCCAGAAATGACTGGAGGTTTTTCAGATTCTTGGGTCTGGGTCAATCTTTGATTGTGGAGATTTTGCTGGGGTCCACTTTGATTCCATTTAGTGTAACGATATATCCAAGGAACTGAATTTCTTTTAGGAGGAATTCACATTTGCTGAGTTTTGTGAAGAGTCTGTTTCCTTGGAGTTTCAGTAGTACTAGTTCAAGGTGTTCGAGATGTTCCTCCAGGGTTTTGCTGAAGACTAGGATGTCGTCAATATAGATAACAATGAATTTGTCCAGGTATGGATGCAGAATGGTATTCATCAGTATCTGGAAGGTTGTAGGAGTATTAGTTAAGCCAAAGGGCATAACCAGGAATTCGAAATGTCCATAGTGAGTTTGGAAGACTGTCTTGTAGATGTCTTCTTCTTTCATAGCAATTTACCAGTAACTATTTCATAGGTCAAAAGAGCTCATGAATTGTGGGTTGGTAAGTCTATTGAATATTTTATTGATTCTGAGTAGTGGGCAACAGTTCTTGATAGTCTGTTCATTGAGGTCATAGTAATCAATGTACATTTGCAGATCTCCTCCTTTCTTGATAATAAAGAGGACTGGTGCACCATAGGGTAATATACTGGGTCTGATGAATCCTTGTTCCAGGAGTTCATCAATTTCTTTCTTGAGTGCATCAATTTCTCTCAGAGATATGTGGTAGATTGACTTGAAGGCTGGTTTGGCATCTGGAATAGTCTTGATGGCATAGTCTACTGCTCATTTGGGAGGTAGGCCTTTTGGGAGTTTCTTTGGAAATATGTCTCGAAATTTCTAGAGTAGCGGTCTGACATGGCTGTCAACTTTAGAAAAGTCTTCTTCAGAGTTCTCAGGTTCTCCTTTGGATGGACGGATGGAGATAGTAAAGAGAGGGCATTTCTTGGCTAATTTCTTAAGCTGTAGCTTATTGATGTAGGTAATCTTTGATTCAAGGTTGAGTGGGTCCTTTTCATCTTACAGTTTGAAGTTATGGCATCCTTTCTTGATGGTCAGAGAATGGTTTATCCAATCGATCATGGGGTTCTCTTGTTTCAACCATGGAGTTTCAAGGATGATTTTGTTGTCAGAGAGTGGTACAATTTGAAGGATAACATATACTCGATAGTCACCAATTTGGAAGGGTAGGTTGCAGACTTCCTTGCTAATGATATGTGAGGTTCCATCAGCTGTGGCAACTGCTTGAGTTTGTTGTACTGAAGAGGTGAAGACCTTGAGTCTGTTGGCTGTTTCTTTGTTGATGAAGTTATCTGAGGCACCACTGTCTATCATGATCTTGACAGGTGCTCAATTGACAAAAGCTTTAAGTATAAGCAGTTTGTCTGATCCAATGGTGGTGATTTCAGTTGTAGGGGCTTTCCTTCTATTGATTCTTCTTTGAGCCAGTTCATTGACACACAAGAAGCAATTATCAATTATGCAGGAAGAGTACATTCCAATGCCATGTGGGCATTGGCCACTTGGTACATATCCATCTTCAATTTTCTTGTAGAACTATTCTTCTTTGTTCATGGTAGGTTGGGTTGGGGCCTTGTTTGATAAACCAAATCCTTTGGATCCTTAGATGGTAGGCAGTAGTTCAGAGACTTCCTTGACTATCAGGTTTGACTCGATTTTTTCGAATAGGATCTGGGCAATACAGAATCCAATAGGAATCTTGAAGGGTGTCCAACTGTGGTTTCAGATGAGGACAATAATTTCACCTGTGTAATCTTCGTCAATGACTCCTCCTTCTACTGAGAGTTCTTTCAATGCTAGGCTGCTGCAACAGCATATTCTTCTAACATATCCTTCAGGAATTTAAATACTGATTCCTGTATAGATTTGCTTGACTTCTCGGTTGGAGACTATAGCTTCTTCAGCTACATACAGGTCATATCCAGCTGCTTTTTGACTTCCTTTGGTTGGGGTCTTAGCAGTTTGTCTTAACTTAACAAAGTCTAGTGTTCTGGTGGTCAGATTGTTGAGGTGGTGCAGAGTGATAACAGTTGCTCATATGTATTGCTGTTTGGGGTTTTCAGTTAGGGCAGGCACTGGCTATGTGTCCTGTCTTTCAGCAATAGAAGCATGCTTCACTTCTTCTAAGTTTATTCCTTTTACCTTCAGTGAGTTTCTTAAAGGTACTTGGCTGGGTAGGTTTATGATTTCTGGGTGTCTATGAAGTGGATGATGAGGGAGCTTGGGATGCTTCATGCTTGGGTTCTTCTTTCTTGGTCCAAGTCTTTTCCTTATTGTTGAATTGTCTTCAGGGCAGAATGGGTCCAGCTGTTAGGATCTGCTTAACCATAGTCTTGATTCTTGCCAGGCACCATTGTTGATGGTCACAACCAACTGGGCATCCTTGTTCTCAGATTTTCCTAGTAGGCCATTCAGGCAGGGCATCGAATAGATGATCTGCTCTTGTACCATTTCGTACTTCATTATTGGCAATATATCCTAGGCCAACAGTGTTCAGGAGTGACTCGAGTTTTGTACAGAAGGTTTCGAATTCCTCCTTGCCATGTACATCAAATTTGAAGTTGTGGAGTTTTACTCAGGATTCAGCAATCATGGTTTCACTGCAATATTGAGCAATCATGAATTGTTTAAGTCCAGGGGCTGCAGAATGGGCTCCATATCCTGGGGTATTATTTGCTATATTCTGAGCAACTACTGCAGGTCGGGTGTCCCATGTGAGGGGCTTTTCAGGAAGGGTTTGCCACCATTCTTCAGCAGATCCTCAGAAGAATGTAACAACTCAGTGGACATAGGCTGTAGTGGTAGCAAAGAGTTGTTCCAGAGTGTGGTCTTGATTGTTTGTCAGAACATAGTCAGTGACTTGCTCATTGGTCCATTGATTGGCTTCAAAGTTGGTATCAACTATACTAATGAAGCTTTGGACTTCTTGTGCAGTACCATTGAAGGTAGGTAGACTCAGATTTTTTGTAGGTCAGGTCTGTTTGGCTAAGGCAGTAATGGTTGCTACCATTATAGCTACCTGGGCTGTGAGGTCTAGAATCTACTGGTTTGCCATGTTGTTTACTAGAGGTGGTTGGACTGCTGATAGTGATGTTACTGGTACTACTTGAGGTACTGGTGCAGAGTGTGATGGGGTTTTTTGGGTCTGTGTAAGTTGCTAGAGTAATAGTTGTGGGTCTGGAGTAAGGGCTTGATAGATAGCTGTCTGTTGCTGTATAGGTGTATTCTGTTCTGATGGAGATTTGTCTCCTTTGGCAGTATATCTGAGATCGAATTCACTGAGATACTCCTCCTCCTCTTCAGTTTGGTCCCTATGTAATTGGGTTTGCTTAGTGTCAAAGTAGATAGAATCAGTTGTATATCTGATTTCAGATGGACTTAATTCAAAGTCAAGTTCTGGTTCAGTATTGGTTTCGGATTCAGGTAGGGCTGTAGCAGGGCCTGCTTCAGGTTTGGGGTCAGGTAGTTGATGGAGGGTTTCTCTTGCTTCTTCCTTAAGAATATAGTGGGCCTTACTGTTCTGGAATCAGTAGTATAATATAGTCTTGGTCCTGGTATGGTGAAAGTTGGTAGAGTTGAGCCACTTGGCTACAGAGGCTTGGGCTTTATGAGAAACTAAGGCTAGAAAGACTGCTGCTGGTTGTCCTAGGTTGCTCGGGTTTGTGGAGCTAACAAAATGCTTGTTGAGAAGAGTAAAGAAGGCTTCTATAAGACCTTCTTCATCTTGACTTACTGGATATAGTGCAAGGAGTTCGGTGAATAGGTGTTTGCCTATTTGCTGATTTAATCAGAGTACTTCTTTCTTTGAATGAAGTTTGTCCCACTTGTTGCAGGTGTGGAGGTCAAATTGTCCTTGTACATCAGGTTCAATTCTCTCCAGATTGTCAGATGGTTCAGGATAAATTCCAGTTCAGAGGTTGGGCTTTATACCAACTTGTAGGAATTTGCAGAAGGGTTTGTAGCAGGGTGAGGAAGCATCTTGAAGTGGAATTGGATTGTAAACTACTGCTACCAAGTTGTAAGAGGGTTGCTTTTTAGAGTAATCATTATGTAGTTCTGAAAGAATTTTCTGGAAGTTCTGGATATTCTAGAAGACCATTTTCTTATGGTCAAGATCAATTTCATATGGAGTATATCCTCTACACTTATTGATTTCAAGATCAGGTTAATGTCTCAACCAAAGTCCTTTTTCAGACTAGTTCTGGATGTTCAGGATTTTCTATATTTCAGGAAGTTCAAGAAACTAAGGCCAGCTTAGTTGAATTGGCGTATTGCTGCAGACAACACCCAATTAGGAAATTTCGTGACAGAGTTAGGAGTAGGACCTAATGGGGAGCAGATTTACTTAAGAGTAGTTTGTGGGTTATTAAATAGGTTTATTCGCTATTCATGATATTGCTATACTAGGAGTAGTTGTATAAAGGGATATTGTGGAGAAGTGCTCAGAAGTTGTGTTTGGATTGTTCAGGTCTGAGATTCCGAGGTCTGGGGGAGGGGGTATTTATACTAGTGAGGGGCTATCTGGACTATGTTAGATATGGATGTAGTACTAAGTGCTTTGCTGAGTCAGAATGCAGTCACATAGTACAAGAGTGATCTGACATGTCAAGAGATCATCTGACTACTGAGTCAGTTCACAGTCACGTCATATAAAGCTAATCTAACTATACTATGATTGCTAAGCTATTTATAGGTTTAGACACTGTCTGGATAGTCTTTGATGACATCACTATTGATATCATCATCTCTGATGAAGTAGTTGTCTAGGAAGAGTGGTTTGCAGATTACTTCTCCTTGTTGGCTGAGGTAATAATACATCGAAACTTCATCTCCATCCCACAGAATAGCATCATCTGTTTCATATGCTAGATAAGATGTTGGGGGGCAAAGAAGTGGTGCATTGTCTTTATTTTCATCGGATTTGCTGTCTGCATATCTTCTGTAGGTTACAGCACTATGAGTTACGGAATTGTAGTATGCTGGCGGCTGTGGTTCATGTTGCTCATACTTGGGTGGTAGAGTGGTTGGTTCAATCTTGAGGGTTGTCTGAAGGTACAGGTTGTGTTCTCAAGTCTCTTCATTATAGTTGAAGTAATTGGGAGTGAATATAGGTTAGTATTCATGCCAGTGGTCATTGTCTCAGTAAGTCTCATATGTGATTATGAACTGTTGTAAGTTCATCAGCAAGGTTGGTGGTGTGATCAGGGTTGGTAGAGATCCTTGGCTTGAGGTCATATCAGCATCAGAGGGATCATTGTCTTCTGCTTTATCTTCATCGAAGTAGATTATATCGTAGATATCCTTCATGGTATATCCAACTTGGGGCATTTGCAGGATGTGGTTGTCAGGATGTAGGAAGGTTCTGTCAGTAGTCTGAATATATTCAAGATACTTGTAGTTGAGTTCTTGTATCATGTCATCGATTTGGCCATAGGACAGGGTAGCAATCATTTTGCTGGTAGTAACTTGGAGGCAGGGAATAAAGATGCTGTACTCATAGAAGAGTTCTTGGTATTTGCAGGCAATGAGCTTCTGGTGTTGAGACATCTGGGTAATATCTGTATCATGGTGGTATTCGACCATATCTTTCAGGAGGCAGCCGATCTGATAGTAGCTTGAGATTTGTCCAATCCAGTGGGCCTCATTAAGTATGTTCAGGGCATTCCATCAGGCTTCCACAAAGTAGAGGGGTGTGAGGCTATGGATATTCATAAGAGGCAGAGGGGGTGTGGCTCGGTTGACAATGGCATTCCAAATGTCAGCACAGATGCGGTTGTAGATCTTGGTGGTCATATTTGTGTGTTTGAAAGTTGTAGTTGTTATTTGTTTTGGTTCTCTATTTCGACATGTTTCAGAACTCAGTATATATGTATCTGTTCTTGATTGGTAAGATTCTGTTTGTGTGAATCTTGTATTCCGTGACTTCATATTGACTCAGCTTTGGGTGCTGTGACTTCTGTTTGACTCAGCTTCATGATCATGCAGGTGATTTTCAGATTTGTTCAGAGGTCACGTGTGATTTCAGTGGCTTATTAAGAGAGTGATATGTGATTTCTGTGACTTGGAGGTTGTGTGCTTACACTCAAAGTGAGACAAGAAGAACCCTATCTCATCTACCAAAAGGTTCACAAACTGCACTTATCAACTCAAGACCAAGATATACCATGACTATACAAGACCTCATTACTTAGTGGAAGCAAAATGCATTTGAACAACTCTGTTCACTCTATCTGTGTCACCTCCATTAGAGAGTGATGGACGCTTCATCTGAACTCAAGAAAGCTGACATCATCGAAACCAATCTCAAGCCATCCACATGACAGATATTATTACTAGAAATTGCCTCGGATTACAGAAAATATCATTTCCGAGAGATTCAAACTCCCAGCTGCGATATTGGGAGCCCTTGTCCTAGATGAGAATGGCCAGTCCTCGCAAATGCGCCAGCAGACCAAAAAAAAAGAGAACCAAGACCTGTTATTCTTGTACAACTGCCGCCACCAAGAACAGCCTTAATCTTGCAAGAGATAGAAGTGATGACACCTTGAAACTTGTAAGTGCACAACCTCCAAGCTATCAAAATTGCATGACATCCTCAGAACTAATTTGGAAACCACATGCAAGACTACAAAACAAGAGATCATCTGGTTACACGAAATATGCCAGCAAGTACAAAAACCCACTGCCAAGATACAAGAATATTAGAAGAAGTACTACAACCATAAGACTGACTCTGAACTACTATAACTAGTTTGGTGTACTGTACTATTATAAAAGAAAACCAAAAGTACCAAACTCAAAGTGAGACAAGAAGAACCCTATCTCATCTACCAAAAGATTCATGAACTGCACTTATCAACTCAAGACCAAGATACACCATGACTATACAAGACCTCATTACTTAGTGGAAGCAAAACACATTTGAACAACTCCATTCACTCTATCTGTATCACCTCCATTGGAGAGTGATGGACGCTTCATCTGAACTCAAGAAAGCCGACATTGTCAAAACCAATCTCAAGCCATCTACATGATAGATATTACTACTAGAAATTGTCTTGGATTACAGAAAATATTATTTCCGAGAGGTTTGAACCCCCAGCTGTGACATTGGGAGCCCTTGCCCTAGACGAGAATGACCAGTCCTCACAAATGTACCAGCAGACCAAAAAAAAAGAGAACCAAGACCTGTTATCCTTGTACAACTACCACCACTAAGGACAGCCTTAATCTTGCAAGAGATAGAAGTGATGACAACTTGAAACTGATGATATCAGAAGTCAGAAAACTGCTCAGACTTTGCCAGTGATGATATCATTAATAGTGATATCATCAAAGACTAACCAGACAGCACCTAAATCTATAAATAACTTAGCAGTCATAGTATAGTTAGATTAGCCTTGTATGACGTGACTGTGAACTGACTCAGCAGTCAGATGATCTCTTGATATGTCAGATCATACTTGTATTACATGACTGCATTCTGACTCAGCAAAGCATTTAGTACTATATCCATATCTAGCATAGTCCAGATAGCCCCTCACTAGTATAAATACCCCCTCTCCCAGACCTCAGAATCCCAGACTCGAACACACAAGAACATTCCTGAATACTTCCTCACAATATCTCTTCACACAATCATTCCTAGTATAGCAATATCATGAATAGCGAATAAACCTATTTAATAACCCACAAACTACTCTTAAGTAAATCCACTCTCCATTAGGTCCTACTCCTAACCCCATCACGAAATTTCCTAATTGGGTATTGTCTGCAGTGATATGCCAATTCAACTAAGCTGGTCTTAGTTTCTTGAACTTCCTGAAATACAGAAAATCCTGAATATCCAGAACTAGTCCGAAAAAAGGACTTTGGTTGAGATGTCAACCTGATCTTGAAATCAATAAGCATAGAGGACATACTCCAGAGGCTATTCTTTATTCAGTTCTGGCACTACTAGATCCGATTCGTAGGTGTGCTCTTGCATGTGTTCATGATGATCCAGTCCTGGCGAGCAGACAAGTCTAGTTTATGTCGAGGGGGTCAACTTAGCTGGTGTTCGACTAGTATAACTGGAGTGGTGGGACTGCTGGACAATTTAGTAGCCTAGGTTAGTGCTCCGAACGAGTCAATCCGGATGGGATTCAGATGGATTCGAATCCCATCCGGATCAACTCGGATGGATTCGAATCAGATTCGAATCGGATTCGAATCGGATTCGAATCGGCATTGTTTTGATTTCCAAATTAGACAATTAAATGTTTACATCAATAACTTGATGAATAATCATCTAAATTTGATGATCTTGGTGTCATTTGAAAGCCCTTAATAAGGCCTTTCTAATGATACCAAGAACATT
>RBNI01001738.1:0-21024 GCA_003990745.1 Jimgerdemannia flammicorona | reverse complement strand
TTAAAAATAATAAATTTAATATTTTTAAATATCTCTAATATAAAACTATAATATATTATAATATAAAATATATTTATTTAGAGTATTTTTATTTAAATAATTAAAATATAAAATTTAATAAAACATTGGTTCAGTTTTGGAATATACTATATAGATTCTTGATATCTGTAAAATGTCAAGATTCAATATTTGTTAAATCTCAATATTTATATATAACTGCTATTTGTAAGACTATACTATATTTGGAAATTAGATTTAGATATTGTGATTAAATATCTATTTTTCTAATTTATATTCTTAATTCAGATCAACTATATAATAGTTATTAAATCTATTAATAGTTATTAAATTAAACTAGAACTACTATATATTATAATATTATATTTGAAAATTAGATTTAGATATTATAATCAAATATTTATTTTCTAATTTATATCTATTTAGATGATATATATATTATAACTTTCTTCTAAATAATCTTTATTTCTGAAATATTTATTTAAACTCTTATATATCTCTATATCTCTAATCTCTTTATATTATATAACTTAGCTAATTATACTTTCTCAATTATAAATAAAATCTTTTAGAATAATATTAGATTATTATATAATAATAAGTTACTAAAAGTTAATAAAATTACTAATAGAATTTATAATAGAATTTTCAATATAATAGTTATATATATATCTTATATACATATATAGTATAATTACGGACTCTCTTTCCAGTACCATTCAGGTTACACAACCTTTGGAGAGCACTTACAACATCATTTTTGGAGAAAAGAGACTAACAACATAGCAACCGACAGACAATCTGAGGTGCATACTGGGCAGGGTGGCCCAAGCACTTTCGACTGGCAGCAGGTGGAGAGGGGTCCAGGCCTGGGGGGGGGTATGAGGGGGCTGCTGGCCGGTGGACATGGAAGTGGTGGAGGAGGCGGCGGAGGTTCAGGATCTGGGAGGGTGAGCTTCGCGGAGACAGTGAAGGGGAGACAGCAGGCATCAGGGCTGGAGGGCTGACTGAGGAAGGGCAAGGAGACTGAGAAGGGGATGGTGCAGAGGGGAGCAGCCCTTGGAAGGGGAGGCAGTGGAGCTGGGGGAGTAGCGGCTGAGGGGAGTGTGACTGCTGATGGCGACGGGACTATCAATCTGGAAAAAAATCTAGATGTGACAGCTGATGGTGAGGCTGAGTGGCTGAGGCTTAGAAGACAAGGGGACTTGACAGATGGTGTAACGGGTCTGGCGGTAGCCCCATTGCTCAAAAAATCGATCTCGACATTTGCAGTTACACTGTGCTTCCAGGACCTAGCGGTGATGGCAAAAATGGTACTGGGGCTCATCACTAAGCAGGTGGCCGGAGCTGTGTCTGTGAAGTTTTTGAAGGGACTGGAAGGAGTGGAGGTGGGTTTTGAGGAGGCAGCGCCATTGGAGGAGGCACTGAAGGTTAGATTGGTGGTTGGAGAGATGTGTATTCCGATAGCACATTGTCTGAAGTGGGACCCCAGGGTGGTCCAACTGCTGGTGAAAGGAGTACCGATAGTGACAGCGATGGAGACGAGAAAGAGGGTTGAGGATTTCATGGTAGAATATAGAGAGGTAGTGGATATCAGATTTAGGGTCTGGGAAGGGACCTCGCTCAGAACTGGTGACATAGATGTGAGGATTTGGCTGGCTAGGAAGGAAGCTACTGGGAAGATGAGGGACTGGCCTTTGGCAATGGTCTGGGGAGTGATTTTGTGTAAGGTGACGAGGGTGAAGGAAAGTGAGGAGGAGGAGGAGGATTTATTGGAAGCACTGGAAGAGTTGGATGGTACTGTAGAGAGGTGAGCAAAGGCTTGGATGGCTTTCGTGGAGTCGACGCACTTGGAGGTGGTGGATGGAAAGTGGATTCGAGTGACCAAGGAGCAGTGGGAAAGGGCTCAGAGGCATAAGAGACAGAAAGAGCTGCTGGCCAAGTTGGATAACAGACCGCTGGGAAATGCAAGCAAGGTGAAGGACACTGGGGGCACTGAAGCGAGTATCTGGGCTGGCGAGGGGGAGAGGAAGGACAAGAAGGAGGTAGGGGAGGACAAGGAGAAGACTAGTAAGGATCCATATGCTGATGGTATGCTAGAGGTTTGGGAGGAGGACTAGGAGGGCTCCCCTACCCCTACTCCTCTTATCAGGTGCAGCCCAGCTTCTCGAAACAGGGCAGAAGAAGATGTGCCAATGTGAGGGGCCCAGAGGGTTCAATTTGGAGTTCCAGAGGTGGTATATGGAGGACAGGAGGTGGCAGCTAGTGAAGAGGAACTGGTGGATGTCCCGGAGGTATGGGATGAGTCTGCAAGCACTGGAGCTAACACCACAATGTTGGAGGGAGGGAGGCTGGCAACTCTGGGGGGGAAGGAGGTGGAGAACTTACTTTGGATGTGTTGGATGATGAATAACTTGGTGGTGGAAGAGTTGGGGGAGGTGGACTTGCATGTGATGAGTGATGAGCATTGGGCAGGGATACTGCAGGGGGATGGAGTAATGAAGGCATTGAAGGCAGAAATTCTGGCAGTGTACCTAGAGGAGAGGGAGGCAGAGATAGTAGTTGTTGCTGGAGAGAGAGCGAAATACTGTTGGAACAAGTGTCATGGACTGTAGCTCTGGCAGAAGGCATGCATAGAATACCAAGAGGAGTTCGAGGAGAAGGCAGATGGAGAGATGAATGAACTGCTGGCTAGATTGGAGACTCAGAGGGCAGAAGAGGAGGAGGTGGCTGCGGAACACAATCTGGACACAGCGCAGGAGGAGATGAACATGGAGCAGTAGAGATTGATTGACAACAAAACATATTTCTTATGAAAAGTACAACCAACATTTTTTCTTTAAATGTGAATGGGTTACAGGGTACTGCTTGACATAGGAACATTTTTACTTGGATGAAGGGATTGGAGGCTGATCTCTTCCTCTTGCAGGATGTTAGGTATGAGGATGATTCTGATAAGATGGAGTGGATGAAGGAATGGAGAGGTGTGGCGATTTAGAAGGACAAGGTTGGGATTTTGGTTCGGAAAGGCAGAGGGGAGATACAGGATGTGAGGAGCTGGGGGGAGAGACTGGTCTGGGGTGAGTGGATTCGTGCAGGCTGGGAGCCAGTTACAGTTGGCTCCTGCTACTGTCCTGCAGTATGGAGCAAGTGGATAGATTGGGTGAAAGGTCTGCAGGAGAGTGGGAGCCTTGTAGAGGCTGGGGTGGATATGCTTGGGGGAGATTTCGGGACATACTATTGGATAAAACAGATGGAGGATGAGGTGCTGAGAGCAGGAGTGGAGGACTGATGGCATGGGAGGAGGTCAAAAGACTAAGTGCACTGGTAGATACTGGTAGAGAATGCTGGGGGAATAGGAGGGTATATACACATTGAGCAGGGGGTCTGGGGACAAGAATCGACTGGATTTTGACTGCCAGCTGCTGGGGCCTAGATGTTTGGAAGTCACTGGAGGTGGAATGGTGTCCATGGTTGGATCACTGGGGACTTTTGGGACAGGAGTGCTTTGGGGGAAGTGGAGATGGGCCTGGACATTGGTGACTCAATTCCTCTTTGTTAGATGATAAGACCTGGTGGGATGAGTGGGCTACAGACATTCAGCTGAAGGTGGAGAACTGGCAGCAAGAAGGTGCCTCAGTTGAGGTTCAGTGGATGAGGATGAAGGAGATGGCCAAGATTTACTGGAGTGAGGCTGGCAAGGAGACAGGGAAGCAGAGGAGGCATAGAGTACATTGGGCTTCTACTAGATTGACTAGGCTCCTGGAGGAGTGGACAAGGGTGAAGATGTTGGAGGGAGAAGAAGATTGGAGGTTAATGAGGGTGAAAATGGAGGTTGGGAACTTCAACAGGTGCTGCGGGAAGAGGAAGAGGTGAGGGTATAGAGCTTGGTGGCATGGCTCCACTGGCAGGATTTGGAGGAAGGGGAGAGGCCTTCCAAGTTTCTTATAAGGGCTCTTAGGGCAAGGCAGGTACAACAATGGTGGGAAGAGGTATTGGACTCCAATGGTATACTGGTGTATAGTGTACAGGATATTCTTGGATCGCTGAAGGAGAGATGAAGTGGATTGTGGAGTGAGGAGGAGGGTGGGGCAGATGCCGCAACTATTGACTGAATATTGGAGGATTAGCACCCACCACAAGTCAAGGGGCTAGGTGACCTGGTGATGCCTGTACAGGAAAATGAGATCCACCAGGTTCTTGCTATGACAATGCCAGGTACAGCACCTGGAGAGGATGGTCTGCCCTGGGACTTTTGGAAGCAAATGGTTGGAGTCCCAGGGGTGATGGGAGAGATGGCAGCATTGTGTGACTTCATTCTACAGACCAGGAGGTGGGTGGGGGAGCAGGACCTTGGGCTGGTGATGCTGCTTTATAAAAACAAAGGAAGGTGGGAGGATTGGAAGAACTGGCGGCCAATAATGTTGCTAGATATGGACAGAAAGTTGGTGACTAAGGTAGTGGTGGCAAGACTACAGAAGGTGGCCCAGCAAGTCATGGGTATTGAGCAGAGGAGATTTGTGAGTGGTCAGCTCATCAGGGATGGCACTGCCTGGGTACATGGAGTTATTGAAGGGGCGAGGGCCTATGGACTGGATGGGTGTCTAGTCTTCTTGGACCAGGAGAAGGCCTACGACCAGGTGTGAAGAGTCTGGCTAGCGAAAGTTTTGGATAGGATGGGGGTTCCATTCCAATTCCGGTCAGCAATGGTCAGCCTGCTGGAAGAGAGTAGGGCTGTGCTCATGTGTAATGATCATAGAGGGGTGGCATTCCTCTTGGGTAGGGGGGTGCCCCAGGGGGACCCACTGTCTCCTGTTTTGTATGCTCTTTCCCTAGAACCCCTTATGGATAGAATTAGGTGGAGGATAGGAGGACTCTCTGTCTTTGGCATAGGATGGAAAGTTGGGGCCTTTGCAGACGACATGGTGGTTGGTTTGGGTTTGATTGCTGATGTTGAAGAGCTCAAGAAGACTGTAGAGTGGTATGAGGAGAACTCTAGAGCGAAGCTGAATTGGCATAAGTGTGAAACAATGGTGCTCAGCAATGGCCTGGTGGGAGGAGAGGTCATAGGAACAATCGTCCCCACTGGTGAAGCAGTATGGTACATGGGCATCTATCTGTCAGTCTATGGGTCAGTTCTGCCCAGGCATTGGTGAGAGCAGAGGATTGGAATCTGGGAGGAGGCCCTGTGGAGTTGGGGGGAAAGATGATTTTCTCTGGCAAGATGGGTCTCAATTTTGAATGTCTACTGGCTGCCGAAGTTGTGGTACCTGGCATATCATCTGGACTTCCTAGCCTGGGTAGTGAAGAGATTGGTGAAGATAGCGAAGAGATAGATTTGGGCTGGAGGGCGGAGTCAGATTGGTTGAGAGATCTTGTCCCTATCAGTGGTGAGAGGTGGTCTTAGGCTGGTTGACTTTCCAAAACAGCTATACTGCTTGCGGGCATGGTGGCTAAAGAGGGCTATGGAATTGAGAGGAGGTGGTTGGGTTCCTCTGCTACAGAAGATCTGGGAGAGGTGGTCATCGCCAAGGGGCTCAACTGGTGATCTCCTCTCTTTGGTTGGGCTTCAGAACACTAAACAACTGTGATATAAAGGTTTTTGGTGGGGGATAGCAGAAGGAGTGCACCGCATTGGAATTTGGTGGCAGGGAAATGAAGGAGAGGAAGATTGGGACCCGGTGATGTGGAGATGGGATCACATACTGCTGGGTGGCACTCCTTTAATTGAGTTCGACATTGGTAATGGAATGGAATGCCAAAGGGGACCGGGCCAGGATCTGTGGCCTAGCAGTTGACAAGGAGTTGGAATTGGTGAAGAGTGGGACTGGTATAGTGTTTGGACCTGGAGTGCTGCAGTGAGAAAGTGAATGCTGCCAAAGTACTGGGTGGTCTGGTGGCACATACTGTAAAGGAATATTATGCTCAACTTTCGCTCAGGGCACCTTATCGTAGGGGGTTGCTTCGACTGTAAGGAGTGCCATAATGTAGGGCAGGAGGGAGGCTGTGTACAGACACCTGAACATTAGCTAGGAGAGTGTGAGATGTTGGGGGACTTTTGGCAGGCAATTGGGGAATACTTGGGGGTATGACATAGGAGAGATGAAGTATGGGGGAGGTGGGAGGACTTGAAGGATAGATTGGTAAGAGGGATAGGGAAGGAGTGGATTACTTTGGGCTGTGCATTAGCTATTTGAGTAGGGCTGGCCAGTCACTGGCTCTTTGTTTTTGAAGATGGGTGTAGATAGAGCTTGGGGGACTGGTTGTTGTAGTGGCATGGGCTTATGAAAGACACCTTAACAGGCTGGTGGCTTGGGTGGGGGCTGCAGGGTGGTCGGAGATGCTGCTTAGTGGAGAAAATTTGTAGACAGAGTGGGGGGAGAGTGGGCATAGTTGGTGAAAGGGTGATTTTTATCCATGAGGAGGTGGGGAGGAGCCCCCCTATGGGGATTGGGTAGTGAGTGGTGATGATGTATACTTATTCATAGACTAGTAATAAAGGCAGAGTCCAAGTGACTATAAAAAAAAAAAAAATATATAGTATAATTATTGTGATAGTTGATCTAAATTAGTAATATAAATTAGAAGAATAAATATTTGATCATGGTATCTAAATCTGATTTTCAGATATAGTATAATCTTATGATTAGTAGTTATTTTACAAATGTTAAAGTTTTGACAAATATTAATATTTTTACAAATGTTGAGATTTAACAGATATCAAGGATTAGTGCTCTGAATGAATGGAGTTAATCCGGATGAGATTCGATTCAGGTTCATCATGTGATGGATTTGAATCAACTCAGATTGGTCTTGTGATCTGATCTGGATTGATCCATCTGAATGATCCATCTGGATTGATCCATCTGGATTAATCCATCCAGATTGAAATCTTTAGTGATATCAACCTTTTTTTTTGTTCATTTCGCTCTTGTTTTTTTTTTCCTGCCATACTTTGGTGACATCACCCTTTCCTTTGTTCCCTCTCTTTTCTTTGTTATTTTTCTTTGTTCTTTCCTGCTGCATCATGAGTAAACAAAACAGCAGCCCTTAATTCATACATTGGTCCAGTCTACTCATTTTTCACCCTGCAATAATCATCAAAAGAGGGAGTATTCAAGGTGGAAACACACTCTCTGCTGACAATGTTAGATTCTTTCTCATATGGGCAGTACACAAGCTGCTCATCGAGAGCCAAAGGAGCAATAGTGGTGGCAATGGTGATGGCGATGGCAATGGTGGGAATGAGGGTGAATTCTGGCAACAACTCATGGTGGTCCTTCGGACCTCGGAATTCACAAACCTCACAGCTATATACACAGCAGCCTTTTTGGAGCAGTCAGTAGTAGATGTAGGTTGCTCTTTTCTGCTGCTACTTTTTACTTGTTTAAATTCCCCCAGTATGACCTGATTCACCTCATGCTCTTCTTAGGGTCCACAGCTCTACAGCAAGATCTGCCGACTTTATTCACAACATCTAGTCAAGATGAAGAAAGGTTGGAGGACATTGCAGGGCATGCCTTTGGTGGCTGAGCTATTGAGTCAATGCATCATATGGTGGAGGTCTCAAAAGAAATAGAAGCAAGCCTTCATGAGCAATTCTTGTGCAACTTATGCAACTTGTTGGCATGCAACTCGTCAGTGTGCAACTTGTCAGCATGCAGCTCACTCACTCACTCACTCATGCTCTTTTTCTGAAATACCCATCTCCGTGTTTTATTTAATTTCATTTTTTATATAGTCCCTCTCTAAAAACACCCACACCCACATGCAACCCACCTGCACGCAACTTACCTACACACAACCCACCCACACACAACTCACCTACATGCAACCTGTCTGTACACTTATCTCGATCCCTCAGATCAGGACTCAGTTCTATTGGAAAGGAGAGTTCAAAGTTACCCGAGTTCAACCACGTCCAGCGTCTGATTAAATAGAGAAATTCAAGGGCAAGATGTTCAGCATGAGCAGTACCAGTATTGTCATTAAGGCTTGGGGGTCTACATTCGAATCAGAGCCAATCATTCTTGACCAAGGGGTCCATTGGTCAACAGGAGTAACCAACAACGAAGAGAACCATATCTTTATTAACGAACGTGGAGAGATGGTTGCAATGGTGGTAAGGAATCTCTATGGTGACAAGCTTCACTACTATATCAATGAGATTTACGAGGATTGTGTCAAATACCAGGTGGCAGGAAAGAGGGAGCGAAAAAAGCAAGGAGGGGGGGTTTGGACAGGAATTGGGTATACTGCAACACTGGCGAAGGGTGGGTTCCAGAGTTCCAAAATCTTCTACACTCATCTCTCTTTTTTTTACTCCTCTTCAGATAAATCACACTCTTCGCTGACATACTCTTTTTGATATAAATCCAGGAATGCACAAGATTCTGTACCTCTACTGGAACTTTAGAAGTACCGTTGAAGAGCAAACTACACGCAAGCATAACATGGCCTATGCAGCAATGGTGGCTATGATCTGGGGTTCTTTGAGCAGATTGGTAAAGCATATGGCAGACCAGCTTGGCAGTGATCTCGGCATGGCTGTACATACATTCTTGGTGCAATTTAGCATGCTGTATGAGGTGAGAAGCTCTGCTTTTTTGGGGTGCTGCAGCCTGGGGGGTTTCTGCAGCCCGGGGGGTTTCTGCCCCCCTGCACACAAAAAGGACTGACTGGTTGCTGTCCATTTTGGCAGGTTTCTAAGCCAGGGCTCTCGGGGCTGGACTAAGAGCAGGCATCCATCAGCACAGCCTAGCAGTATAAGGTCCTGGGCCAAGGGTTCACCCAACTGTATGCTCATGTCATATCAGGATATGTCAGGTGCAACCTTTCTCTGCCCACATACACAGACAACAACATCACCCCGGTAATGTTTTATGTCCTAGAAAGGAAGGGCCCAACCTGGGAGGATAGCAGCAGAGTCTGATATGACCTCACCTATGATTTCGGGGTCTCATTTGCAGCCAACACAGCCATTCTCTTCCAACCATATGACCACCATGGCACTGTTGCCTTCAAGGAGAGCTCAGACACAACAGTCGTTATACTCACAATAGATGATAGGCTCATCAAGGCCTGGGACCAGCAGGTGGAGGAGTTTTTGTAAGAGTTAGGCAATCTTTCGCAAGAGATAGGCAGTCTTTTGTGAGGGTTAGGCAGTCTTTTGTGAGGGTTAGGCAGTCATTTTGTATGGATTGGGCAGTCTTATGTGAGGGATTGGGCCAGGCACCTCTTCTGTAGCACTGGCTTAGCCATTATGCAGGGCTCTATCAGCCCCTTGGCCCTGCTCTGCAGTACCACCAGTGTGATGCTGTGGCGCAGGGCCAGGGTGCCCATGGAACTCGAACCAGTGATGGGACCCAAATCTGTGGTGGACTCTGACTACCAGAAGTACTCTCCAACTGCCAGAAGCACCCTCTGACTGCCAGAAGTACCCTCTGACCACCAGAAGCACCAGAAGTACCCTTCGACCCCCAGAAGCACCCTCTGACTACCAGAAGCACCCTCCGACTGCCAGAAGCACCCTCCAACCACCAAAAGCACCCTCCGATCGCCAGAAGCACCCTCCGCCCCGGACTCCTTAGCAGCTTGGGGCTGCCCCTATGCTGCTGGTGGAGGGTCACAAATTTTGTGCACTCCCTCTGCCTGCCCCACCCATCCTAGACACTTGCAGCTCGGGGCTGCCCCTTGCTGCCGGCGGAGGGCCACAAATTTTGCATACTCCCTCTGCCAACTCTGCACCAACCAACTCTGCCAACCAACCCTGTCTACTGACTGGGGCGCTGATAGCTTGGGGCTGCCCCTTGCTACTGGCGGAGGGCTGCAAGTTTTGCATGCTCTCTCCACCAATCCCCCCAACTGGGACACTTGCGGCTTGGGGCTGCCCCTCACTGCTGGTGGAGAGCCACAAATTTTGTGCACTCCCTCTCCTGACCTGTCTACTGACCCAGGCACTGACAGCTTGAAGCCACCCCTTGCTGCTAGCGGAGGGCCACAAATACTGTATGCTCCCTCTACTGCTACCACCAACCCCACTGACTACTGCCTACTTGGGCCACAAACTCTGGGCCGAGTCCTCAGGGTTTTTTGCCTTTTTATTATTTTTGAAAGGTATTAAATATTCTACAAGGCCAACCAACTTATCTGTGAACCTCCAGGACCTACCTAATTTTAGTAATCCAAGCCCCACTAAGACTTCAGACATATATACGCTCGGATTATCTCAGTATTCAGTGTACACCTCTTTGGGGCAATAAGGTCTACTCTATCTGAGAATACCCACTTGACAGGAGCGCTGGAGGCAGGAATCGCCAAGTAGTCCTGAGCTATGCCACATAGGCTGGGAAAGTCCATTTGACGTAGCTGCATGCCCTGGTGGATAGAGCAGTAGTTAGATTGGTAGGTTAAATTGGCCCAATACCTACCTGATAATACCCACCTGACAATGCCCACCTGATAACCCACCTTCCACTAGTTGAGCACCTCTATGCCCTCCAGCAGGATCATGTGGTCACTGGCAAGGTAAATGATAAGTTCGTCTATTGATGGCAGCTCTTCCACTGATGACTCCCTCTTCCTCTTTCTGCTAAAGTAAATGTGAGACAGGAGGGATCCCTTAGCATATTCATCCAGACTTCGGCCAGAACCTTGTGGCAGTGCATAGTTTTTCTGATACACTTTGATTACAGCCTGCTTGGTTCTCTCAATGAAGTGCTGCTCTCAGCCCTGATCTTTATGGTATTATAGCTTTAAGTGTGGGTCCAGCACTATTCGAAAAAGAGGAGAGAGTGAGCTTTTGCAAGGATTTCACCCTTTTGGAAGGGACAATGGCCACATGCTGACATCAATATACCTGTACTAATTGAGTATATGGCAGATCTGTTTGGGAGTAGTACTTTCTGAGCTTGCTAAGAGCAACCTCCACAGCATCTCTCTGATCCAGGCTCAACCATAAATCACCGCAACTCTCCAGCCTGTCCTCAAGCTTGTCCTCTAGCCAGTCAATCAGAAGGTTGTATACTGGTATTGCTGAGCTTATTGTCGGGATTGTTTGGTTGACTATATCCTTTGTACAATTGTCAAAATACTGGCAGTTATATGTGGTGAGGTATTGCATTGTGCGGAGGCAGACAAAACAAGTGTGGAGGCTGACAAAACAAGTGTAGAGTCAGAGCAATCACCACTTACTTCCAAAACTCTAACAACATTCCTAAGTATATCCCACTCACTTTTACCTAGAGCCTCGGCCCATATTTTCTTATTGGCAGCCACTGTTGAATCTATTGGCTTTTTTTGTTTTTTTAAAAATAAATCTTCAATCATCCGAAACAAGTTGCTTCAGCTGACTGAAGAAAAAAAGAACACATACTATAGCAAACTCCAGCACACGCTGGATCATTGCAAATATTGAGTTCCAACGCATACAGATGTCCAATATAAGCTCTTTCGGGGCTAAACTAATTGCCCTACACTGTGCAGCGAATTTGTCTTATTATTGTGGGGATGATCAGACCAACACAACCAGGTTGTATAGCTTGGAAATTATACTCAGGGCCCCTCCTCTCTCAGATGTTTTGTCTATATGTGTAAGATAGTTCTGAACAGCAAGGTTCAGTACGTGGGCCTGGCATCGCACATAGCAGCTTTCTGCACCAAAGGCCACATTTTCCTATTTGAGGCTGGCCACTAAAACTTTGAAAAATGTTGAGTTATTTGTGGTATTGTCCATTATAATGGTCAAAATCTGTACTTGAAATATTCAGTCGGTGAATTTATGTGAAAATAAATAACCAATAAAATCTGGTTTGTTTTAGGACCTCCCTCAAAATGCTGACCTGATGGCAAACCCCCCTTTTTTACCTTAGTTGTGATCCCAAGCTCCTGGATATAACTAATAAAAGTATCTGCGATGTTGTCTCCAGAATGAGGGCCAGCAAGTTTGATGAAATCAAGGGTGAGAGATTTAAGCTGCCAATCGAGGTCAATCCAATAACCAGTAATGCCTAGAAACGAAATTATATTGGGAGATGTCCATGTGTTAATTGTAAATGAAATTTTGCCTACTGAATTCTGCTTATTGAATGTAAGGTTACATAAATTGGTGAGCTCTTTTATATAATTCAGCTTGCAAAGGTTACAGTGCTGCCCTTATTTTATCTGAAATGTCTGGTGGAGATTGTCATGCTCCTTCCTATAGGCCTCCAGGACATCTTTGCAAATAGTATCGGCACTTGGCAAATATAAATCATACTTGAGAAGACCAAAGATGCTATGCAATTGATCACTCTCGATGGTTGTGAATGGTTGGTCTGTGCATACAATCTAGTGAATGAGCCGATTTCGAAATTCTGCCAAAGAGTATGGCTAAATATTTTTGATTAAACAGCATTGTTGGTATAGAAATGGTCAGGCAATCAGATAAACGTACCTACCATAGCTTGGATGTTGATTTTATTTGTCTCCATATTCTTTTTGATTTTGTCAGAGTGCTTGTCTTTTATGTGTCAATTCATGTTTGAAGTCATACCCCCAAGCATTTTGAACTTCTGGCTGGTATAGTTTATGGGAGTGGATGAAACAATACCATATATATGTCAAACAAATAAAAAGTGACAATAGGTGCATCTTAATTTTTTACCTGCAATAATTACAAACAACATCATCTCCTATCTTAGCACAATATTGCCAGATTTTGGAGTAAGGATTGCATGGAAGGTGTGGAACTATTAGGGATGTTTGACTTGAAGCATCATCAATACTGTGAACTGTTGAAGTCTGATCTGTCAACATGTGTATTTGTGTATTTGCATGTGCATGTGTATGCGTGTATGTGTATTATATGTACATGTATGTATATTGTGTTGTAGATGCATCCAGTATATGAGTCATATGGAGGATTTGGATTGGAGGATTCAGTTGAAGGATTTGGATGAGGATTTGGATTGAAGGATTCAAATTGGAGGATTTGAATTGGAGGATTTGAATTGGAGAATTCAGATTGAGTGATTCGGATTGAGTGATTCAGATTGAGTGATTCGGATTAAGTGATTCAGATTGAGTGATTCAGATTGGGGTGGTTCAGATGGGTAATTCAGATGGGGCAATTCAGATGGGGTGATTTGGATTAATCTAAGTTGATTCAGATGGCTTCGGATTTGAGATTCAGATCAAACCGTCATGTGATGAATCGAATCTAGATTTAATTTGAATTGACTCGTTCAGAGTACTATTAAGGATTAATACTTGTGAAAAGTGACTTACAGAAAACATAGTTATAATTTAGCTACCTTTTAGCTAGCAAACTTGTATAAATATCTCTAGTATCTAAAGTGAATAACCTTTAGATAGAAATAGTTCAAAGTAAAGAAAAAGTAAGAGAACTAGTAAGCTTGTGGGTAGATATACTTTAAATTCATCTATCTCTATATCTCAAAGACTCTGTAGAGTCAAAGAAGATTAAGTTTTCAAGATATAGAAATCTGACATACTTACATAGTTATATATATATCTATTATATTATAACTTAGTATCTATTAGCTGATAATTTAAGATAAATCCCTCACTTTCAAGCTAAACAATAAATAACTACTATCACCCAAACAACTACAAGACATCCAGATAAGATAGATATGAGACCACTAGTATTCTACAGATATACTTCAGATAAATCAATTATCACCTTCATTGATGATTTTGAGCAATATGCTGCTGTAAGAATCCTGACAGTAAGGCAGTAAGTAGTCCTCATGCTTTTTAGTATCTGAGGTTCAGTAAGAGCAGTATTTACAGCTATAACCTATGTGAAAAATAATGATAATGCTATACTGACAGTACAGAAGACCTGGCTTAGAGCTATCTACTATATAGATGAGATCAAGTAAGCTCTGAAGGATTGACTCAATATAATATACTAAGGATGAATAAGGATCTAAATATATTCTATACCAGAATTCAATATTAAATAATTCTTACAGATTATGATGCTGCTATCTGAGATCAAGTAGCTGAGATAATATTTATAAAGAAAGTCTATCTAAAAATAGCCATGGCCATCTGCTTATCACCAGTAGTCTTGAATCTGGTACAGAAGGTCACCTATACCCAGCAATACTAGATATCCAGACATCTACAAGACTATATAATAGAAAGAGTCACTGGAGTTAGAATTGAAGCACTTAAGATAATTAGTATAATTTCCACTATAGTGATCAATTAAAACACACTTTAACTAAGAGCCACTAAGTAGTAAAGAAACAGTAACCCCATGGAGAAACTAGCTAAGAAGTTTGCTGAAATAACTGCTTACTTAGGAGATGTAGTAAAGGAAATCAGAGAAAGAGATTACTATCTAGTTCAGAAGTTTGCTACAACCTTAGATGAGAAGAGAGGTACCTGCTATACTTATGGAGAAGAAAGCCACTACTCATATGAATGTATAAGTAAAACTAAGTATAAAGTACAGTCAAGCAATACTATTCAGAATAGAGAACAGACCAACACTATTATCTTTAAGAAAATTGGAGAATCTGATAAAGAAAAATGAGAGACCTACTCTATATAGATTACTAAAAAGGATGTTTATAAAAAACTCTATAAGAGACTATCAGAGACACCTCTTTCTGATATATCTCACATTATACAAATAAATATCACCTACTTTTACACTATTTTTTGGAGAAATGTCTTAAGAATATATTTTCAAATTGGAGTTCTAAGAAGTGTACTGAGCAGGGTAGCTCTAGTATATTTAGCTGACAGTATGTGGGGAGGGGTCAGGGGGTAAGGTTGGGGATGCTAAGTATCTTAGTGAGAGAAAGGAGGGTCAGCAAGTGTGGAGGATGAGATATAGTATAGCCAGAAGGGAATCAGATGAGCTTCACTGAGAAAGTCAAGCAGAGGGGTCTGATAGCTGGGCTGGATAGATTGATAAGAGGAAGGCTGCTGCTGAGAGACTAGGAGGGACTCCCTTGGGAGTGCTGAGTGGAAGAGCTGGCAGTATAGTAGCTGGAGATGTGACTGCTGATAGAGTGGTAACTGGTGATCTAGAAAAAAATCCAGATGTGACTACTGATAGTGGAGCTAGAAAGGCAGGGCCTGAGTAGATGAAGGACCTAGCAGATGGTGTAGTAGGCCTGGTAGTAGCCCCATTACTCAAGAAGTCAATCTCAGAGTTTGTGATTATCTTATACTTCTGGGGCTTAGTGGTGACAGTTAGTGCTCTGAATGGATAGAGTTGATCTAGATGAGATTTGATTCAAATTCATCATGTGATAGATTTAAATCAACTCAGATTGGTCTCATGATCTGATCCAAATTGATCCAGATTGATCCAGATTGATCCATCTGGATTGATCCATTCAGATTGATCTATCTGGATTGATCTATTTGGATTGAAATCTTTGGTGATATCATTATTTCTTTTATTCATTTTACTCTTGTTTTTTTTTCCTATCTGTAAGTATACAACCTCCAAGCCACCAAAATCACATGGTATCCTCAGAACTAATTTGGAAACCACATGCGAGACTACAAAACAAGAGATCATCTAGTTATATGAAATATGCCAGCAAGCATGAGAACCCACCACCAAGATACAAGAATACTAAAAGAAGTACTACAACCATAAGACTGACTCTGAACCACTATAACTAGTTGGTGTACTGTACTTACAAAAGGAAACTGAAAGTACCAAACTCAAATTGAGACAAGAAGAACCCTATCTCACCCATCAAAAGGTTCACGAACTGTACCTATCAACTCAAGACCAAGATATACTGCAACTATACAAGACCTCATTACCTAGTGGAAGCAAAACGCATTTGAACAACTCCGTTCGCTCTATCTGTGTCACCTCCATTGGAGAGTGACGGACGCTTCATCTGAACTCAAGAAAGCCGACATCGTCGAAACCAATCTCAAGCCATCCACATGACAGATATTACTACTAGAAATTGCCTTGGATTACAGAAAATATCATTTCCAAGAGGTTTGAACCCCCAGCCGCGACATTGGGAGCCCTCGCCCTAGACGAGAATGGCCAGTCCTCGCAAATGTACCAGCAGACCAAAAAAAAAGAGAACCAAGACCTGTTATCCTTGTACAACCACTGCCACCAAGGACAGCCTTAATCTTGCAAGAGATAGAAGTGACGACATCTTGAAACTGATGATATCAGAAGTCAGAAAACTGCTCAGACTTTGCCAGTGATGATGTCATCAATAGTGATATCATCAAAGACTAACCAGACAGCGCCTAAACCTATAAATAGCCTAGCAGTCATAGTATAGTTAGATTAGCCTTGTATGACGTGACTGTGAACTGACTCAGCAGTCAGATGATCTCTTGACATATCAGATCACTATTGTACTACATGACTACATTCCGACTCAGCAAGGCACTTAGTGCTACATCCATATCTAGCATAGTCCAGATAGCCCCTCACTAGTATAAATACCCCCTCCCCAGACCTCAGAATCTCAGACTCGAACACACAAGAACATTTCTGAACACTTCCCCACAATATCCCTTCACACAACTACTCCTAGTATAGCAATATCATGAATAGCAAATAAACCTATTTAATAACCTACAAACCACTCTTAAGTAAATCTGCTCCCCATTAGGTCCCACTCCTAACCCCATTACGAAATTTCCTAATTGGGTATTGTCTGCAACGATACGCCAATTCAACTAAGCTGGTCTTAGTTTCTTGAACTTCCTGAAATACGGAAAATCCTGAACATCCAGAACTAGTCCGAAAAAGGACTTTGGTTGAGATGTCAACCCGATCTTGAAATCAATAAGTGTAGAGGACATACTCCATATGAAATTGATCTTGACCATAAGAAAATGGTCTTCTAGAATATCCAGAACTTCCAGAAAACCCTTCCAGAACTACATAATGGTTACCCTAAAAAAGCAACCCTCTTACAACTTAGTAGCAGTGGTTTACAATCCAATTCTGCTTCAAGACGCTTCCTCACCCCACTATAAACCCTTCTGCGAATTCCTACAAGTTGGTATAAAGCCCAACCTCTGAACTGGAATTTATTCTGAACCATCTGACAATCTGGAGAGAATTGAACCTGATGTACAAGGACAATTTGACCTCTACACCTGCAACAAGTGGGACAAACTTCATTCAAAAAAAGAAGTACTCCAATTAAATCAGCAAATAGGCGAATACCTATTCGCTGAACTCCTTGCACTACACCCAGCAAGTCAAGACGAAGAAGGTCTTATAGAAGCCTTCTTTACCCTTCTCAACAAGAGTTTTGTCAGCTCTACAAATCCGAGCGACCTAGGACAACCAGTAGCAGTCTTTCTAGCCTTAGTTCCTCACGAAGCCCAAGCTTCTGTAGCCAAGTGGCTCAACTCTACTGACTTTCACCACACCAGGACCAAGACTGCATTATACTACCGATTCCAGAACAGCAAGGCCTGCCATATTCTTAAGGAAGAAGCAAGAGAAACCCTTCACCAACTACCTGACCCTGAACCTGAAGCAGGCTCTGCTACAGCCCTATCTGAATCTGAAACCAATACCGAACCAGAACTTGACTTTGAATTAAGTTCATCTGAAATCAGATATACAACTGATTCCGTCTACTTTGACGCCGAGCAGACCTAAGTACACGGGGACCAAACCGAAGAAGAGGAGGAGTATCTCAGTAAATTCGATCCCAGATACACTACCGAAGGAGACATACCTCCATCAGGACAGAATACACCTACACAGCAACAGACAGCTATCTATCAAGCCCTTACTCCAGACCCACAACTACTACTCCAGCAACTTACACAGACCCAAAGAACCCCATCACACTCTGCACCAGTACCTCAAGTAGTACCAGTAACACCACTACCAGCAGTTCAACTGCTTCTAGTAAACAATATGGCAAACCAATAGATTCTAGACCTCACAGCCCAGGTAGCCATAATGGTAGCAACCATTACTGCCTTAGCCAAACAGAGCCGACCTACAAAAAATCTGAGTCTACCTACCTTCAATGGTACTGCACAAGAAGTCCAAAGCTTCATTAGTGTAGTCGACACCAACTTCGAAGCCAATCAATGGACCAATGAACGAGTCGCTGACCGCATTCTGACAAACAATCAAGACCATACTCTGGAACAACTCTTCGCTACCACTACAGCCTATGTCTGCCGAGTTGTTACATTCTTCCGAGGACCTGCTGAAGAATGGTGGCGAACCCTTCCTGAAAAACCCCTCACATAGGACACCTGACCTGCAGTAGTTGCTCAGAATGCAGCAAATAATGCCCCAGGATATGGAGCCCATCCTGCAGCCCCTGGACTTAAACAACTCATGATTGCTCAATATTGCAGCGAAACCATGATCGCTGAATCCCGAGTAAAACTCCGCAACCTCAAATTCGATGTATATGGCAAGGAGGAATTCGAAACCTTCTGTACAAAACTCGAGTCACTCCTGAACAATGTTGGCCTAGGATATATTGCCAATGACAAAGCACGAAATAGTACAAGAGCAGATCATTTATTCGATGCCCTGCCTGAATGGCTTACTAGAAAAATCTGAGAACAAGGATGCCCAGTTGGTTGTGACTACCAACAATGGTGCCTGGCAAGAATCAAGACCATGGTCAAGTGAATCTTAACAGCTGGACCAATTCTGCCCCAAAGACAATTCAATAACAAGGAAAAGACTTGGACCAAGAAAGAAGAACCCAAGCATGAAGCATCCCGAGCTCCCTCAACATCCACTTTGTGGACACCCAGAAATCATGAACCCACCCAGCCAAGTACCTTCAAGAAACTCACTGAAGGCGAAAGAAATGAACTTAGAAGAAGTGGAGCATGCTTCTATTACCGAAAGACAGGACACATGGCCAGTGCCTGCCCTAACCGAAAACCCCGAACAGCAATACGAGCAACTGTTACCACTCTGCACCACCTCAACAACCTGACCACCAGAATACTAGACTTTGTCAAATTAAGACAAACTGCTAAGGCCCCAACCAAAGGAAGTCAAAAAGCAGCTGGATATGACCTGTATGCAGCTGAAGAAGCTACAGTCTCCAACTGAGAAGTCAAACAAGTCTACACAGGAATCAGTATCCAAATCCCTGAAGGACATGTTGGAAGAATATGCTGTTGCAGCAGCCTAGCATTGAAAGGACTCTCAGTAGAAGGCGGAGTCATTGATGAAGATTACATAGGCGAAATTATTGTCCTCATCCGAAACCACAGTTGGACACCCTTCAAGATCCCTATAGGCTTCTGCATTGCCCAGATCCTATTTGAAAAAGTTGAGTCAAACCTGACAGTCAAGGAAGTTCCTGAACTACTGCCCACCATCCGAGGATCCAAAGGATTCAGTTTATCAAACAAGGCTCCAGCCTAATCTACTGCGAACAAAGAAGAAAAATTCTATAAGAAAATCGAAGATGGATATATACCAAGTGGCCGATGCCCCCATGGCATTGGAATGTACTCTTCCCACATGATTGACGATTGCTTCTCTTGTGTCAATGAACTGGCTCAAAGAAGAACTAACAGAAGGAAAGCTCCTATAACCGAAATTACCACCATTGGATCAGACAAATTGCTTACACTAAAAGCTTTTGTCAATCGAGCACCTGTCAAGATCATGATAGACAGTGGTGCCTCAGGCAACTTCATCAATGAAGAAACAGCCAACAGACTCAAGGTCTTCACCTCTCCAGTACAACAAACTCAAGCAGTTGCCACAGCTGATGGAACCTCACATGTTATTAGCAAGGAAGTCCGCAATCTACCCTTTTGAATTGGTGACTATCGAGTATATGTTACCCTCCAAATTGTACCACTCCCTGACAACGAAATCATCCTTAGAACTCCATGGTTAAAACAAGAAAACCCCATGATCGATTGGGTAAACCATTCTCTGACCATCAAGAAAGGACGCCACAGCTTCAAACTGCAAGGTGAAAAGGACACACTCAACTCTAGTGACCCTGGACCAAAGATCACCCACATCAACAAGCTACAACTCAAGAAATTGGCCAAGAAATACCCTCTCTTTGCTATCTCCATCCACTCATCCAAAGGAGAACCCAAGAACTCCGAAGAAGGCTTTTCCAAAGTTGACAGCCATATTAGACCACTACTCCAGAAAGTCCGAGACACATTTCTGAACCGAACCACAGAACCACCTGTACCTGTCATTATTAATGACCAAGAAGAATACAAAGTTGAACAAATCCTCAACAAACATAGCCACAAGAACCATCCAAATGGTACAACAACACCAGAACAAATTAGAAGGCCCCGACGAGGACATCGAAAGCTAAGAAGGAGAGAGTTATAAGTGCACAACCTCTAAGCTACCAAAATCATATGGCATCTTTAGAACTAATTTGGAAACCACATGCGAGACTACAAAACAAGAGATCATCTGGTTACACGAAATATGCCAGCAAGCACGAGAACCCACTGCCAAGATACAAGAATACTAGAAGAAGTACTACAACCATAAGACTGACTCTGAACTACTATAACTAGTTAGTGTACTGTACTTACAAAAGGAAACCGAAAGTACCAAACTCAAATTGAGACAAGAAGAACCCTATCTCACCCATCAAAAGGTTCACAAACTGTGCCTATCAACTCAAGACCAAGATATACTGTGACTATACAAGACCTCATTACCTAGTGGAAGCAAAATGCATTTGAATAACTCTGTTCACTCTATCTGTGTCACCTCCATTGGAGAGTGACGGATGCTTCATCTGAACTCAAGAAAGCTGACATCGTCAAAACCAATCTCAAGCCATCTATGTGACAGATATTACTACTAGAAATTGCCTCGGATTACAGAAAATATCATTTCTGAGAGGTTCAAACCCCTAGCTGCAACATTGGGAGCCCTCGCCCTAGACGAGAATGGCCAGTCCTCGCAAATGCGCCAGCAGACCAAAAAAAAAGAGAACCAAGACCTGTTATCCTTGTACAACCACCGCCACCAAGGACAGCCTTAAT
>RBNI01001737.1:0-21031 GCA_003990745.1 Jimgerdemannia flammicorona | reverse complement strand
TCCCTTGGACTTTCCTTTATTACTCATATTCTATAGATAATACATAAATCCCATCCCCCTATTAACCGATGCCCCTCGGATCTCCCTCCCCACCCATTCCCTCACCCCGCCGAAGGACAACCCAACCACCCACCACCCGTACCCTCCCCTTGCTCTTTTTGCAGATGCAGTCCACTAGCTTCCGGTGACTCCCCCCTCCCTCTCCCCACCCTTGCCACCAACCATTCAAAATGTCTAGTATTAACCATTCCCAGCACGCTACCCTCGCTGCAGTGGTAGCTGGCTGGCCCTCCTCAAAGACACGTCGCCAATGATCTGCCATCCCTACCCAAATCACCAGAGCCCAACCCAAAGTCAACCACTCGTCCCCAACCCCATCTACTAACCTCCTCTGAAGGTCATCAGTTGCCATATTTATCAGTATCTGTCAGAGTCCCCATTCTCTACTAACTCTCTTCTCTTCCAGGTCTACCAACTGTCTCTCCATCTCCTGACCCCCCACAGTACTAGTCTTTATCAATTTATTCTAGATTTTCTTAGACACATCCTGCAGTTTAAGCCTCAGATTGGTGTTTGGACTTTTAGTTATTTATCTATAGGTTTCTCATCTAGAGACTTCTTGAGTCTTTTTATGATCTCTTATATAGCTTCTTATAGACTTTTTTCTTAGAAATCTGAGCAGAATAAAATTTCCATTCTCTCTTTATCTAATTTTCTAATTTTTGTGAAGATAATAATATTTATCAATTTATAGTATATAGTTATTTTGCTTGACTTAATCTTTTGCATAATTTACTTATATTTATATTATAAAAATAGTAGTTTGATATAATAGACACTTCTTTTCTTATCAGTAGTATTAGTAAACTCTGAACTAAATAGTACTTGTCTCAGATTTTCATTATTATATATATGCAGTTTCTTCATAAGATTACTGTTCTTTTACTATTTTGTACTCTATAGCTAAGATATATTTCAATTGGTGAGAGTTATAGAAATTATATTAATAACTTTAGATACTTTGATTCTGACTTTTATAATACTCTCTATTGTATAGTCTTGTAGATATCTGACTATTCAGTATTGCTAGATTTGTATATATTATCTTCTATAATAAATAAGGACTATAGGTGAGAATGAAATAGTAAGAACTATATATTTCTAGATATATTTCTTTTATAAAGTTTACTTCAGCTAGCTACTTGACCTTGTATAGCATCTGTAGTCAGAAAGAACTATCCAATAGCAGATTTGAGTATAGAAAATATTTGAATCCTTACTCATTTATTAATCAATAGTATTGAGTTGATTCTTCAGGGCTTGCTTGATTTTATCTACATATATTATAGATGGCTTACAGCCAGGTCTTCTGTAATGTTAGGATTGCTGCCTACTTATTTCCAGCATTGATTGTAGCTATGAATATAGCTCTTGCTGGGCCTCAGAGACTCAAGGGTAGTAGGGCTACTTGTTGGGTAGCATTCAGGTTTGTTATAGCAGTAAATTGTACAAAATCATCAAGGAAGGTGATGATAAATGTATCAAAGATATATCTGTGGAATACTTGTGGTCTCATATTGATCTTGTCTAGATGTCTTGGGTGGTGGTGTTGTCGTTCTCCTTGAAAGCAAGGGATTTGACTTGAATCGGTGTATATGCATGCAGGCATATGAGTGTGCGTCCTTGCTAGCATTTTAGCATGTGGGTACGTGGATTCAGACGTTGGGGGTATGCGGAAATGCTGGAGTCCTGGCGTGTGGCATGCGTGCGTGCGTCAGCCGAGCAGCAGGCTTGCGAGCATGTATGCACGTGGGTATGCGGGGATGCATGAGGTTAGGGGCATGGAGGAATGAAGGCGTGCTGGTGTGCAGTTCACGAGCATATGGGGACGGGTGAAGAGGTGAAAGAGTGGGCGGATGCGCCAGATGTATGAGCTAACAAAATGCAATAAGGAGTTGCATGTGGGCTTGTGAGACGTTTCTGGACCACAATTATTACGCCTTGTTACTCTCAAATCTGCTTACATGGTAATGTAGAGAATTTTAAGATTTATTTAATACAACATGCTTGCTGGCGAGATTCATTCATGTGTCTCCAATCACCCTTATACGGGCAGCCGATGGTTATTAAAATATCTCCCTAATATTCCACACTCATTCGACAAACATTCAACATGTAACGACGATTACTATCAACCCGCAGATAATCTTTCCTCCCATCTAGCCAGCTCATTCAACTATCATTCATCATGCCAACCCGCCAGTAGGATTTCGTTGAACCGGCATATCCAAATGAAGGAGAAAATCATTTAGCAATACGAATTCTGTATGCTTCCTCCAACCAGATTCAACATCCGCATCCTTTTTCCAATTCCACGATTGGTACCTAAGTCGAATTTTTGTTCGACCGGCGTACTCTATCAGGGAAGACCAACCACAAACGCGAACGCAATGACAATATGACCCAACTAGCGACATGCTTGCGATTCACCGCGTGATGCAAATGGTCGTTCGCGATGCATCGGAGAGCTGAGAGCAACCGCGATGTTTGGGAACCATCGTTGCCGCTCCGAAAAATGAAGCAGTTTCCGAAAACTACCATATTACACAACTCCGAATGGCAACGAAGCATGACTTCTACATGTCCGAAACATCCCTCGACTACAACATATGGCCCTACACCCCCTCAGCAAACGCAACAAATTGGTCATGTAGCATAGACAATCATTTGTGCGGGGGCTTGCCCAAAAAAAAAAAAATAATAAAAAAGAATAAACACCATCACCGTCACCAACACCAAATACATGCACCTAAAAAGTTCTTGTACCTTTACCATCTTTCTCCTTTCTTCGACCCTTGCGGACTCGACCCATCCTTTTCACAAACGCAACGCTCCCCGTACCGTTGGATTGTTCGCAACTCGAACAATAAGTGGTACACCACAGTTCAACACACACACGCCACAACTACCACCCACCCATCTAAATAATACAAGCGTCACATTTTATTCGACCAATCGGGCCAACCTTACAAGATCGCGTGCGGACACTGGATCAAGGGGGAAAGAAATGAAACGCGAATGAAAGAGGAGATCGCGGAGGTGTACGAAGTCTCTCCGTGGATGGGAAAGGGGGGGGGGAGCGGATAAAGAAATCTGTATCCTGTGCAAACGATTTTTGAGATGAAAAGGGCTATACGTATTGTAAGGATGATGTAATCGTGTGAGAAAAGTGTTTGACCGTGCATGAGTGAGTGGTATTTATATGGACAAACGGGATAATCAAGGTCCGAACAAATAATGATATGCATTGATATAATCGACCGAACGTATAAGGAGAGCGGAAAAAGGAGGCGGGCGAGAAAGAAAATACATAACGAAGTACCGCAATTTAAAAAGCAATCTCACCCCCAATTCACAGGCCCGTCGACAGTGTTCCAACACCCTTCAACTACATCCTCCTCACTCTTCCTCGCCTTCCCAACCCTCCACCACGACCTCGGGTTCTTTACATTTCTCCTTAATCGAAAAACTCCACCACCACGTCCCCACAGCCATAAAACTCAAGAACGCCCACATAAAATGTACTCTGACAATCCATGGGAATTTCTCTTCGTCCAATGCCCAGCTATACAGAGTCCCGCATAGAGCCGGCCCGATGGCCCTTATTCCGCTAGCCATGCACTGCGCGAACCCGTTGATGGTTCCAAGAGCGTTGAGGGAAGGCGCTGAATTTGCCACGAGCATTATGGAGCTGGTGTACGCGACGACGATGCACATGGCGTTGGCCGCCAGGCATACCATGAGTCCTGCCCAGACGTAGGGACCCTCGAGATGGCGCAGAAATCCCTGACAAAAGTAGAGTGGGATGTAGACAGAGAGACCGAAGCGAAAAACGGTGAGTGTTCCCCAGCGACTATGCAAAAAAGGCCAGAGGAACAGTTGCATGACAAGAGTCAATACACCGCCGACGGAGAGGGAGATGCCGATGTCTTTGGAGGTGAAGCCGAGACCACCATCGGAGGGTGGTGTTGCGGCCCAGATGGAGTAAAGGCCGTCGTACATGATGTTTTGGAAGCAGACGAGGACGTAGGCAGTAATGGTGATGAGAACGGGGAGCATCAGTAGTGAGCGGAGGGTTGGTTTGCTGGGTGTGGATATCGGTTTCGACTGGAAAGCAGTGACGGTGATGGTGGTGGGGTCGACGGTGGGGTTTGGGGAGGGGAGATGGGGGCGGGGAGAAGGCGGGGATGACTGGATTGTTGGGGTGGAGGGGGTGGATATGGTTGGGGGCCGGCGAGCTGAAAGATCGGGAAAGGTGTGATATTCAGCAGGGACGCCGGCGCGGGAGGGCGTCGCGGTTCCGGACTTCAGAGGCCGTCGTTCTGCGACCCCGCCATCTTCCTCACTTTCAACTTCACCATCCGCATCCCTACTCTTCATACCCAACGTCTCCTCCAGAAAAAAGATACCAAACACCAGTCCGACTGTGCATAAACTTGCACCGACGAAACACGGCAAGAAGTATGGGCATGTCTCAAGCAAGCTCGTAATCCATCCTCTACCGCCAAACACGGCGGGGTACTTCTCGACGGGATGGTTGAGGAAGCCGCCAAGGGCAGGACCGACGATGCATCCTATGCCGAATATGAGTGGCATAATGGAGAAGGCACGGGCGCGCTGGTTGGACGAGTGATCGGCTGTCAGCTCAGCGATCATGGACTTGAACGACCCGAGGTTGCCGTTCAGCATACCGCCGAGCATACGCGAGGCCAGCGCCCAGGTATACGAGAGCGATAAGCCAAAAAGGAGGATCGAGATAATCGTGCCTAGCAGGCCTATGAGTATGACGGGGCGACGACCTGCAAATGGGTAGGTGGGTGGGTGGGTGGGAATTTAGAAGAGGGGTGAGTGATATTGTTCAAAGGTATGAGGAGTTGATTCGTTGAACAGATCATTAAGAGTCGAGGGAGAGAAACCATACCGATCCGGTCTGATATATATCCCCACGGAAGACCTAGTCAATTAATGAGTAAAAAGGAAACATTAGCCAAGGAATAGCAATGGGTTCAGTTCCGGCTAAACCTAATTCTAATGATTGTTTCGACTGACGAAAATGAATGCAACGATCTCTTCTCAAGAATTACAAATCAAATCGCGACCCCTTCCGATCCCTCGCTTGTCGTTTCCATTCCTCCCATTGCATCGTTTTGGTCGCATGATGTCATTAGATAAGCAACGGTTTTCCGGATGTTCCATGAAACTCACATGAAAGGAATTGGGCGGCGGCGAAACTGGACGCCATGTAACCGACATAGTATCCAATCTTATTGAGGTCATCGGTGATGTTGAAATCTCTCACCATCTGCGTGAAAATATGACGGGTGGGGACGGTTATTAAATCAAATAAGATTTTGCAAAATAACGCAAGATAAGTAGGTAAAATAAAAAAAAATAAAACAAACGAAAGAAAAGAAAAGAAACCTCCCAGCCGAAAAGATACGGACAACAGGAGTTACTTACAAAGTAGATAAACGGTGATAGGAGGGTCATGCAGACGGGTTCCTGGAATGAGGTAATTGGTGGTTTCGGTGAGGAGGCCGAAGGTGGACGAAGAGCTCGCGAAACGAGGCCACGCAGGGTGGTTATATATACGGACAGGGAAGTGACAAACACACAGAACGAACAACTGTTTTGTGGGGAGGGGCAGATATCTTGTTCCAGCAGTCTTCATGGTTGGGTTATGGTGTTGTGCGGGTAAGATGGGGGCATAAACGATGGTATGAAGTTCAGTTTATATCTTGGGGCTGTCAAAATGCGAGCAATTTTCCATTCTGGGAAATTGACATTTGGCACGGGATCTGACGTCAGTTAATTAGGCTGAGACGATGTTCACCGATCGAGACAATCAAGTTCTTTCCCTGAGCCACCAGATATTCGGCGATGTTATTGCGTGACGTAAGGAAAGGTTTGACTGCTACGCCTAATAATGCCCATGCAAGAAAGAATTTTGGAATAAAATATTTACAACCACCTGCAAACCTACAGTACCTAAGCAGCGTTACTAATGTTACTATCTAATATATACTTTATTTATCTCATAACCATCAATGTGAAGTTAATACATTTCAACAAGTTAAACATTTCAACAAAAAATTATATATTATGCGCAATCAGTCCCTATCTTATTCACTGTCTTACAATTGGACGATTTCGGTTATTTTTATAATGCTCATTGGGTCGAATTCCATATGGTTGCCGGCAGACACTTTGATCAGACGATGCAGTCACGTGGCAGTAAGGATATTATGCACACTAAATCGAATTTAGTATATACACCTGGCGAGGATACCGGCACTTTGGCAACCTCACAATCGTCTACACGGAAACAGAAACACTTGTTCCTTCCAGAAATTACAATTCCCTCCACAAGTTCCATCATGTTTGTAACCTTCTAGAACTGGCAAAAAATCCAAAATATCATGGCATATACTAATTTAGGCAGGTAAGGTAACTGATAATGAGATCGTTCAATTCCATAATTAGAAATTCCGTTTTTGTTTTTATTTTTATCTGCGGTACTTTTTCCGACCCTGCTGCTATATCGTATATCGTACAACTGTGTTGACTTTATTATTATTATTATTTAATTCCTTCAACATAGATATCAACATGTTTGAAGAGGGTACGTGTTGATTAGGTGACTCGTGAGTGTTTTGATCATTTCAGTCGCCGACATGTTGATAGACCGAAATTATTGGCTCACGCAGTTACCCAATCAATCAGACAAATCTTCATGGCGAACATGTCGGTTTTCCTATGGAATTAATAAATATGGCCCCGGGTCGACCATTTATTGTGATTACTTTCACTCCATACGACAAGCACGTTAATATTATATGAATCCATGGAATGGTCATTCCACACCTCCCCCCTGCTATTGATCAACAATTATAAAATATTTGACAAGGTCACATTTTGCTTGAGTGTACTCGTAGAGTAGCCATCACGCGGAAGCGCGCGTAATTTTTCCGAAGTCGCTTATTGAACAAGCGAAATTTTTTTCCTAATCAGACTCGGCAAAAGCAAGCACTTTATGGATCACGTAACGCAAATGCTACTTCATTCGAAATGCAAAAACACAGAACTATCCCATCCTCCACGTCCCGCAAAACTTCAAAAATTCCAGAAGGCGACCTTTACCAAGTGCTTCAAGAGCTCGTCACCGTCATATCCCCGCCAACGTGGTCAAATAATTACTTTGCCACACTCGTCTATCACATGATTCTTGAAATTCCAAAAGCTCGTGTTTCCGTTATACAACTCTATGCCCATACGGATTTATTAGTATCTTCCTCGAGGTCCTTCCGTGGCACGTAATAGAGGCTCTTTACATAGGGCTGTCTATTTAAGACAATAAGACAGTTTTTGGTTCTCGGTTCTTCGAACTAAGAACGCGTGCAATCAAGGACGCCCGCTGCAAACGGGTTCATTTTCGGGCTCCTGAGGTTCCTTATCGATGCGTTACATATATGGAATTCGACATCCTGCGTCAATTAGCGTCAATTTGAGTGTTCGCGTGAGCCCAACCTTTTCGGGCGCAGTCGGTGGCTTGATTCAGGGAACCTTGAATGTGACGTTCCACCAGAAATTATCAAAAGTCGGGTCTAAAGCCAGTGAATTCCTTCAGTAAAGTGTCAAAGAGACGTCTTAAAGGGAATATGCGAGTCCACTTGTTCACAATTTCTTCAAAACCGACCCCGCCCGCACGCAAACAAACGAATCATCCGCCGCACTTGAATCATGGAAACATGCAAACCAAAACCTACATCATCGACGATTGTACCGTCTCGTATCACAGCACCGCGACCCACTCGACGCAAAAGTGTGTGTGTGTGTATGTATGTTATGGTGTAGCCGATCTCCACAGTGACAATTACATATGAAGCCATTTTCTCAGGGACGGAAATGGAACAGAACAGATTATATATAGTATAATGGCGTGTGGTGTGTGGGTTCTAAATATATTACTTTAAATGTTAGAAGAAATAACTCTAACCTAAATGAACGATAGAACAATGTAAACGTAAATTTGAATATCAAGGTGGTGCAGAATCCATGAGATTATCCATGAAATTCAATCAAATGAGCCCTTTTTTGTAACATAAAATTCAAAGCATTACAATTATAAGTCAATTCTTACAAAGTGGTAATAATATTCAAATTATTCTACATAATTCCTCCCTCTCTTCGGGTAAACTAAAAGTCCACCCAACAACCATTCTTGCCAAAAAAAAAAAAAAAAAACATCACTTGCACCAAAACTGCAAACTCTGCCACCTCCTCCTCTCCGCGTCACTCTCCTGCTCGCTCTCCCAATTCCTCACGCAAAACAGCAGTCTTTGGAACTCCTCATATCTCCCCTTCAGGCGCTCCACCCAGCTCGAGATCAAGACGCAATAACACCCAGAATCTCTAGAATCGATAACCCCCCAAGACTCAGTACACGGCGAATACGGTCGGCTGGTCTGGAAGTTGACTTATTTTGTGACTGAATATGGCCATCTCCCAGTCAACATGTCCTCCTGGGATGAGTTGTCCAGGTTGAACAGGGCAAATAAGACGTATCCCGGTAAGCGCACACCCTGCGCCATTCTGAACGTATTCACCGTTAATTCCCCGGCGTCAATTTTCCCCTTCTCCCACCTACGGACAGCTAAATTTCTCCACCTAGGGACAAGGATCTGAGGGCCGAAATGGAGAAAGATTCAAAGGGAGACGGCGAGAGTGCCAAGGATTCAGAGGGCAAAGCCAAGAGCGTGAAAGGCGAAAGTGAGGTGGGCGAGGTCAAAAAGGGCGCGGAAAGCACGAGGGGTGGCGTGAAGGATGAGGTTGGGGATGGTGAGGAGGGTAATAACTGAGAGCTCTACTGCTCCATGTCCACTTCCTCCTGTGCCCTATCAAGGTTGCGCTCAGCAATAGCTTCTACTTCCTCAGCCCTCTTAGCCTCCAATTCAGCCAGAATCTCAGCCATCTCCCCATCCTCCTTTTCCTCAAAATCCTCACAGTACTCCAAGTAAGCCTCTTGCCAGAGCTGCAATCCATGCCGCTTAGTCCAACAGTGGGCAGCCTGCTCACCTGCCACAACCGCCAGAGCAGCTTCCCTCTCCTTATCTACCTCATACCCCTCCTCCTCCAAGTATACTGCCAGAATTTCGGCCTTCAATGCTGCCACCACTCCCTCACCCTGTAGGATCCTGGCCCAATGCTCATTGCTCATCACTCGGAGGTTGACTTCCCCCAGCTCTTCTGCCACTAAGTTGTTCATCATCCGGCACACCCAGAGCAAGTTTCCCACCTCCTTCCCTCCAGGGGTCGCTGGCCTCCCTCCATCCAACATTGTAGTATCAGCCCCTACACTCGCCGACTCATTCCATCCCTCCTCTGGGACATCTACCAATTCCCCTTCGCCAGTTGCCTCTACCAATCCCCCCTTCTCTGTATTTGGGACTCCAAAGTGCACCTGCTGAGCCCCGTACATTGGCACATTCTCCACCACTCTACCTCTCCCTGTCAGACCTCTCCTGATGAGGAGAGAGGGTGAAGGTGAATCCTCCCAGGTTTCCTCCCAAACCTCAAGGGTGCCATCTTCATATGGATTCTTGCTTGGCCCCTTCTCGGCCTCCACCTGCCTCTCCTCCTCATTCCTTCCACTACTAGCAGCCCAGACACTCGCCTCAGCACCTCCAGTGGTTGCACTATCGCTTGTCATCCTTGTTGCCTCTGCCCCCATTTTTGCCAACAATTCCCTCTGCCTTCTGCGCCCTTGGGACCTCTCCCACACCTCCTTATTGATGTGGACCCACTTCCCTCCAACCACCTCAAGGTGCATCACCTCCTTGAATGCCTTCCATGCCTTTGCCCTCCTCTCTACCACTCCACTTAGCTCCTCCAGTGCTTCCAGCAAATCCTCTTCCTCCTCCTCACTCCTCTTTACCCTCATCACCTTGCATAAGAAAGCCCCCCACACCATCACTGAGGGCCAGTCCTGTGCCTTCCCAGTAGCCTCCCACCCAGCCAACTGAATCCTGACATCAATGTCCCCTGTCCAGAGAGAGGTCCCTTCCTACACTCTGAACCCAATATTGACCATCTCCCCATACTCTACCATGATCTCCTCGACTCTCTTCCTCGTCTCTTCAGCAGTGATCATGGGAACTCCTTTCACCAGCAGCTGCACTACTCTCGGGTCCCACTGCAAGCATCTCACCATCAGTACACACACCTCACCCACTCTCATCCCAGTCTTCAGAGCCTCCTCCAGTGGCCCCACCTCCTCAAATCCTACCTCCACCCCTTCAAGGCCCTTCAGGAACTTCACCGATGCCACATCACTCATCTGCTTCACAATTAGCCCCAGTACCATTTTTGCCATCACTGCCAAGCCCCGGAAACACACTGTGACTATAAATTCTGAGATCAACTTCTTGAGTAATGGAGCCACCGCCAGTCCTGTTATACCATTTGCTAGGTCTCTGGGCCTCATGCCCTTCCCACTGCTTGGCTCACCATCAGCAGTCCCATCTAGATTTTTTTCCAGATTGCCCATCGGCAGTCCCCACCTCAGCCACTACCCCCTTAGCTCCACCCCTATGGCCCTCCTGAGAGGCACCCCCACAAGGTTGTTGCCTTGTAGCCCTCACTGGCACTTTCCCTCCCCTCAGCCAGCTCTCCAGACCAGCCCCCTGCTGACCCCCCTTCACCTTCTATACGAAGCTCGCTCTGCCAGACCCTTGACCTCCAGCTCCTCCCCCTCCTCCACCATGTCCTCCCACCAGCAGGCCCCTCATACTGCCCCCCAAACCAGGGCCTCTCCCCACTTGCTGCCATTTGAATGCTCCAGGGCCACCCTGCCCAGTATGCATCTCAGGATACTCGTTGGTTGCCATAATACTAGTAGCTTGTCTCCAGAAACTGTGTCGAAAGTGTTGCCAAAAGATTGTGTAACCTGAATGTTACTGGAGAGAGCTGTCTCTTTGCTATCTCTATACAACTATCCAAAGGAGAACCTGAGAACCCCAAAGAAGACTTTTCCAAAGTTGATAGCTATGTTAGACCCTTACTTTAGAAATTCCAAGACATATTCTCAAAAAAAACTCTCAAAAGGTATACCATCCAAATGAGCAGTTGACCATGCAATCAAGACTATCCCAGATGCCAAGCCAACCTTCAAGTCAATCTACCATATTGTGACAAACCACAAAACATAGCAATCTCAAAACCTAACCAGGTGACATGAACATTAGCATAGCATAGTAACCAGCAACCATTGCTGTAGAAAAATGTATAAATAACTAGATAGTCAAAGAAAGGAATAATGTGAACAGTGGCTGTCTGCTGGACAGTAGCTGTCTGCCAGACAGTGACTGTCCACCCAAACACCCCATAGATAGTAAATATATAGTTAGCCAGATAGTAACCAGATAGCAACTACAATGTATAAATTACCCCAGAGACAAGAGTGAATAAACCTCAGTCTGAAAGTTGAATACAAACCAAAGCAAAAGTCAATTGTCTGGTATACTTAGGAGAAATGCCTGCCAAAAGCCACTTGATTCAGGAAGGGTTGCAATACTTAGGAGATATGCCTGCCAATGAGCCACTGCCAAGAAGTTGTAAGCTTGGTTCTCTTCTCTTCCACTCCAGTCCACTTTCCAATATAAAGAATGAGTCTGTTTTTGGTTCACTTGCCAGATAAGCCTGAAGTTTGCCACTAAGTTCAAGGAAGAACTTCGCCACCATTTCCCAGAAGTCCGCTGATTCAGGAGAATCTGCGTCATCTGCTGTTTTCAAGTTATCTGCCATATTCCCAGCCGAAGCTGCTGCTTTTGAGTTATTTGCATTCCCAGAATCCATGCCATTATATTCCCAGAAGAGCCCAATTCAGAAGAACTCATGCCATTCAAGTAGTATTCCCAGTTGAAGCCAATTCACACCATCTGAATTATTCATTGTTCCCAGTGAGCCAAATCAAGTTATTTGCCAAATTATCAGAATGTCCCACATAAGGAACTCATTGTGCTACACAGAGATTGCCACCCAAATCACATAAGGAAAGATATCAAATTACCAGACCATCACATACAGAGATCGTCATACTACATAGAAATCACCCATTACTCAAAAAGGAAACTGCTTATGCTACACACAAATTCTGCTATTTCCAGTTGACCCAAGAAGGAAACTTGCTCACATATACAAATTGCCGCTACACCCAAGAACCTGTCCCAAAAAGGAAACCACTCGCATAGTATCCAGATTTTGACTATTATACTACTAAATACCAAGGACCTCAGGAATCTTAGAACATTTTGTTGCTTTTTGACAAAGTGACTGGGGGCTCAAGCCAAACTACATCAACCCCCAATCTTATAATTTGCCTCTATTGAGCCAGGCACATTATATTTGGGGGCTCAACTGGGAAGATTTCAAAATTGACATGACTTTTCAGCTCACAAGAACCCACAGTCAAACTGGATATATTTGATACAACACCAACCTCTGCTACTACAGGAGAACTAGTTATTACCAGCATCTGGAAAGGAAGAGAAGTAATTACTTCAAGACTTGCCAATTACCCAGCATCAGAAGGATTCCAATCAGAACCAGAAGGCAGTACAGCTCGAAATCCCCAACTAGATCAACCAGACAACACAGGCAGCCCTACTAGAAATTTTGAAGTACTTATACAAGAACTAGAAGATTTTATTACATGAACCTGAGACCTTACAGCCAGATGCCCCATACCAGCCCCACCAATTTCACCAATAGAACCTTTACCACAACCCCTTGCAGAGTCAGAAGTAGCTCCTACAAGAATACCTAGACCTATTCCACTTCATTCAAGGTCTAGAACACCATCCTCAAGACACCCAAACACCCCCATCTCCAGTGACAGCTCAGAAAGTGAATTGAAATCAGAATCTGAACCAGAACTAGAATCAGAAGAAAGTGATGATGAAATGGTCACCTTATTGCCAACCTTTGCAGGATACTCAGAGGAAGACCCCAGAGAATTCATTGATGGAATCAAAGGAATTGCAGTCTTGGGGAATCTCTCAGATGAAAGAAAAATTGCCATCTACAAAGCTCAGCTCAGAGAACCAGCCAGAGGAATTTTTCATCAAACAGCAAATGATCAAGATTCAGAACTAGCAAGACAGATACAAGCAGCAATGTCTGATGAGCTAAAATATGAGGTCATGGTCCACTGGCTCATCGAAAAGTATGCAGAAAATGAAACCTGCCATAAGACTCAAGAATCTATCATGGGAATGAAGATGAATCTTGGAGAATCACCCAGAGCCTTCTTTACAAGAATTCAGAAGAGAATGCATGCTGCTGGATTCAATACCACCAACTAGGATATCATCAGTCCAATGACCTTCATGAATGGAATTCCCCCAAACATTGTCCAGCATGTCTGCACTCTAGGCATCAGAAGGTCCAAAGAGCAAGTAGATGCAGCCCAAGGATTCTTTGATGTCAGACAAGGAACTATCTGGAGTGACCATGACAGAAAAGAAGAGAAAGAAGACATCTTGGTCAAAGCCCTACAAGGACTCCTTCAAGGACAAGAAAGATCCAAAGAAAGAAGGCCAGCCAAGGAAAGAAAGAAGGACAGAAATGAAATCCAAGACCTCAGCTCCAAGTTGGACTGATTAGTTAGACAGATTGAAAAACTCACTATATATGAAAATCGAGGCTACCAAGACAACAGAGGATACCCACCACAGAGGAGCCAAGGTTATCCACCAAGAGATAACAGGAATTACCAGCAAGAAGAAAGAAGGTACCCTGTCCAAGATAGTGCTCAAGTCCAATGCTTCCACTTTGGAAAATTCAGACACTATGCCACTGAATGTGACAATAAAAGAAGTGACTGGAGATACTCAGAACCACCAAACTGAAGGAATGACACCCAGTATAAGAAGACTGAAGCCCATCCTGTTGAAGATTTCAAGGAAGTAAGCAACAGTGAAGACTACAGTGACCTAGACTTGTACCCTACTAAGGTTACTACCCAAAAGACAGTCTACCCAGTAGAAAAAAGGAAGAGACATGTAGGAAGGCCATCCAGGAACATCAGCAGAAGAATCATCCAAGAAGAAGATGAAGAACATGAGGAGGAACAAGTAGAAACACCTCTCTGAACCCCCTCACCTTTTGTCTCTGAGACAATTGAGTTGCTACCAGAAGATGAAGAAATAGAACAAGAAGAACAGGAACCTGCTGCTCCAAAGCCTAAGAAGAAGTATACTTTGAAGACCATGCCTAGAGACATTTACAATGAAGCCTGGCAGAAGATTCAAGAAGCCAAGCTAGAAGTCCCTCTTCTGTAGTTCTTGCAACTGATACTAGCTGGAGTTCAAAACAAATTGCTGAGAACCACCAGGTCTAGCACTGGCCAAGTTCCAATCCCATGGCAAGAACCAGCTTCCATTCCTGTCCAAGCAGCCAAAAGATATGTCAGCACCTACTTACATGGAGATATTAGAGGACAAAAAGCAAAAATCCTCATAGACACAGAGCAGCTGTCTGTGTCATTGTCAAATGATTCTTGGACACCCTCCAATGGCCCATTGATGGACCATCCAATCTCAGTATTATAGTAGCAGATGGAGCCCGAACTCAAGCTCTTGGAGAAGTATGAAATATCACCATCTCTCTTGGACACATTCAGTTTTCTATCCCAAAAGCTGTTGTCACTGAAGCTGTCATCTATGACATGATTCTTGGCACCAACTAGATGAAGAAAATGAATGCAGTTGTTAACATTGGCCAACAAGTACTCAAGTTTGATTACCAAGGCAAGAAATATAGAGTTAAGGTGACCAGCTATGAGCAATTAAAGAAGAAGAAGAAGGTCACTATTCAGGAAGAATATGCCAGTAGTGAGGAATCTACCACAGAAAAAGAGGAAGAATCCGAAGATGGAAATGATCCCAGACTCAATCTCCGAATTAACCTGGTGGATGACAGACCAGAAGACAATGTGTGGGCTAAGAACACCATTCCCATCATCATTGGAGCCATTGCAGGAGAAGCCAAAGGATGCCCTACCTGCCTCAAGAGACACAAGTGTTCTAAGCACTCCTCCAACAGAGTTCTCAACATCTCTTTCCAGTATCATTCGGGTTACACAACCTTTGGAGAGCACTCCCAACATCGTTTTTGGAGAAAAGAGACTAACAACATGGCGACCAACAGACAACTTGAGGTATGTACTGGGCAGGGTGGCCCAAGCGCTTTCGACTGGCAGCAGGTGGGGAGGGGTCCAGGCCTGGGGGGAGGAATGAGGGGGCTGCTGGCAGGTGGGCGAGGAAGGGGAGGAGGTGGTAGTGGAGGACAGGGATCTGGAAGGGCGAGCTTTGTGGAGACGGTGAAGGGGAGGAGGCTGGCATTGGGGCTGGAGGGTTGGTTGAAGAAAGGCAAGGAAACAGAGAAGGTGACAATACATGGGGGAGTGGCTCTTGGTGGAGGGGGCAGTGGGGCTGGAGGTGTAGTGGCTGGGGGGGGTGTGACGGCTGATGGAGGTGGGACTGCTGATCTGGAAAAAAATCCAGATGGGACGGTGGATGGTGTGGCTGAGCAACCGGGGCTTGGGAGACGAGGGGATTTGGCAGATAGTGTGATGGGCCTGGCGGTGGCACCGTTACTCAAGAAATCAATTTCGGCGTTTGCGGTGACACTGTGCTTCCGAGGCCTTATGGTGACAGCGAAAATGGTCTTAGGGCTGATTGCTAAGCAGGTGGCTGGAGCGGAATCCGTTAAGTTTTTGAAGGGACTGGAGGGAGTGGAGGTGGGTTTCGAGGAGGCTGAGCCATTGGAGGAGGCATTGAAGGTTGGATTGGTAGTTGGGGAGGTGTGTGTACCAATGGCTCGATGTCTGAAATGGGACCCTAGAGTGGTCCAACTGTTGGTGAAAGGAGTGCCCACAGTGACGGCGATGGAGATGAGGAAGAGAGTTGAGGAGGTCATGGCAGAGTATGGTGAGGTGGTGGATATTGGATTTAGAGTCGGGAGGGGACTTCGCTCAGAACAGGAGACGTGGATGTGAGGATTTGGTTGGCAGGAAAGGAGGCAACCGGGAAGGCGAGGGACTGGCCTTCTGGTATGATCTGGGGGGTGATCATGTATAAGGTGACAAGGATGAAGGGGAGCAAGGAGGAGGAAGAGGACCTATTAGAAGCACTGGAAGAGCTGAGGAGTGTGGTGGAACGGAGGGCGAAGGCTTGGAGGGCCTTCAAGGAGGCGATGCACTTGGAGGTGGTAGATGGGAAGCGGTTTCAAGTGAGCAAGGGGCAGTGGGAACGAGAGCAGGAACGTAAGAGGCAGAGGGAACTGCTGGTGAAGATGAAGGGGGGACCTCAGAGGGAGGCGAGCAAGATGGTGGCAACGGAGGGGGCCAATGCGAGTGTCTGGGCAGGTGAGGGAGGCGAAAGTACTGGGAAGGGGACTGCTGAGAACAGGGAAAAGGCTGGCAAGGACCCATATGCTGATGGTATGCTGGAGGTTTGGGATGAGACATGAGAGAATTCTCTGACACCTACTCCCCTCATCAGGTGGGGCCCAGCTTCACGAAGCAGGGTAGAGGAGGATGTGCCGATGAAGGGGGCCCAGAGAGTGTAATTTGGAGTTCCAGAGGCAGTGGACAGAGGACAAGTGGGGGCGGTTGGTGAGGAGGAACTGGTGGATGTCCCAGAGGAGTGGGATGAGACTGTGAGTGCTGGAGCTGACACCACAATGCTGGATAGTGGGAGGCCAGCGACCCCTGGAGGAAAGGAGGTGGGGAACCTCCTGTGGATGTGCTGAATGATGAATAACCTGGTGGCTGAGGAGCTCGGTGAGGTGGATCTGAGGGTGATGAGTGATGAGCATTGGGCGAGGATTTTGTAGGGGGAAGGAGTGGTGATGGCATTACAGGCAGAGATCCTGGCGGTGTATCTGGAGGAGGAGGGCTATGAGGTAGATAAGGAGTGGGAGGCAGAGATGGCAGTCATTGCTGGGGAGAGGGCTGAATACTGCTGGAATAAGCGACATGGACTGCAGCTCTGGCAGGAGGCATGCATTGAATACCGAGAGGAGTTGGAGGAGAAGGCTGATGGAGAGATGAATGAACTTCTGGCTGGATTGGAGGCGCAGAGGGCAGAAGAGGAGGAAGTGGATGCAGAGCACAATCTGGACATGGCACAGGAGGAGATGAACATGGAGCAGTAGAGATCGATTGCGAACATACTATATTTCAATATGAACAGTACAACCAACTTTTTTTCTTTAAATGTGAATGGGTTATGGGGGGCTATTCGGCAAAGGAACATTTTTACTTGGATGAAGGGATTGGAGGCCGATCTCTTCCTGTTGCAGGATGTTAGGTGTGAGGCTGAGTCTGATATGATGGAGTGGACAAAGGAATGGGGAGGTGCGGCAGTTTGGAGGGGCAAGGTTGGAATTTTGGTTAGGAGAGGCAGAGGGGAGATTCAGGATGTGAGGAGCTGGGGGGAGAGACTAGTCTGGGGTGAGTGGATTCGTGTAGGTTGGGAGCCTGATACTGTTGGCTCCTGCTACTGCCCTGCGGTGAGGGGTGAGTGGGTCGATTGGATGACAGGATTACTGGAGAGTGGGAGTTTTGTTGAAGCTGGGGTAGATGTGCTTGGGGGTGATTTCAACATGGTTCGGGACTCACTTTTGGATGGAACAGATGGAGGGCGAGGTGCTGAGAGCAGGAGTGGAGGACTGGGGGCATGGGAGGAGGTCGAGAGACTTAGTGCGCTGGTAGATGCTGGGAGGGAGTGCTGGGGGAATAGGAGGGTTTATACACATTGGACAGGGGGTCTGGGGATGAGAATCGACTGGATTCTGACAGCCAGTTGCTGGGGCCTTGATGTTTGGAAGTCACTGGAGGTAGAATGGTGTCTATGGTCGGATCACTGGGGGCTTTTGAGACAGGGGCACTTTGGGGGAAGTGGGGATGGGCCTGGATATTGGCGCCTCAATTCCTCTTTGTTAGATGACAAGACCCAGTGGGAAGAGTGGGCTAAGGACATTCAGCTGAGGGTGGCAAACTGGTGGCAGGAAGGTGCCTTAGTTGGGGTTCAGTGGATGAGGATGAAGGAGATGGCCAAGATTTATTAGAGTGAAGCTGGCAAGGAGGCAGAGATGCAGAGGAGGCATAGAGTGCATTGGGCTTCTATTAGGTTAACCAAGCTCCTGGAGGAGTGGGCGAGGTTGAAAATGCTGGAGGGAGAGGAAGACTGGAGGTTATTGAGAGCGAAAATGGAGGTTGGGGAACTACAACAGGTGCTGTGGGAGGAGGAAGAAGTGAGGGTACAGAGTTTGGTTGCATGGCTCCGCTGGCAGGATTTGGAGGAAGGGGAGAGGCCTTCCAAGTTTCTTATGAGGGCTCTTAGGGTGAGGTGGGTACAACAACGGTGGGAAGTGGTGTTAGACTCAGATGGAATACTGGTGCATGGGGTACAGGCCATTCTTGGATCGCTGAAAGAGAGATGGAGTGGATTGTGGAGTGAGGAGGAGGGTGGGGCAGATGCCGAGACTATTGACCGAGCATTGGAGGATTGGCACCCACCACGTGTCGAGGGGCTAGATGATTTGGTAATGCCAGTACAGGAGGATGAGATCCACCAGGTTCTTGCCGCGACAATACCAGGTATGGTGCCTGGAGAAGATGGTCTGCCCTGGGACTTTTGGAAGTGAATGGTTGGAGTCCCAGGGGTGATGGGAGAGATGACAGAGTTGTGTGACTCCATTCTACAGACTGGGAGGTGGGTGGGGGAGCAGGACCTTGGACTGGTGACACTACTCTATAAGAACAAAGGAAGGCGGGAGGATTGGAAGAACTGGCAGCCGATAATACTGCTAGATATGGACAGGAAGTTGGTGACTAAGGTGGTGGTGGCAAGACTACAGAAGGTGGTCCAGCAAGTCGTGAGTATTGAGCAAAGGGGATTTGTGGGCGGTCAACTCATCAGGGATGGCACTGCCTGAGTACATGGAGTTATTGAAGGGGCAAGGGCCTGCGGACTGGATGGACATCTAGTCTTCTTGGACCAGGAGAAGGCTTATGACCAGGTGCGAAGGGTCTGGCTGGTGAAAGTTTTGGATAGGATGGGGGTTCTATCCCAATTCTGGTCAGCGATGGTCAGCTTACTGGAAGGAAGTAGGGCTGCACTCATGTGCAATGGTCATAGAGGAGTAGCATTCCCCTTAGGCAGGGGGGTGCCCCAGGGGGATCCACTGTCCCCCATTTTATACGCTCTTTCTCTGGAACCTCTTATGGATAGAATTAGGCGGAGGATAGAAGGCCTCTCTGTCTTTGGCATAGGTTGGAAAGTTGGGGCCTTTGCTGATGACATGGTAGTTGGTTTGGGTTCAATTGCTGATGTTGGAGAGCTCAAGAGGACTGTGGAGTGGTATGAGGAGAATTCGGGAGCGAAGTTGAATTGGCATAAGTGTGAAACAATGGTGCTCAGCAATGGTCTGGTGGGAGGGGAGGTTATTGGAACAATTGTCCCCACTGGTGAAGCAGTGTGGTACTTGGGCATCTATCTGTCAGTCTATGGGTCAGTTCTGCCCAGGCACTGGTGGGAGCAGAGGATTGGAATCTGGGAGGAGGCCCTGCGGAGTTGGGGGGGAAGACATTTTTCTCTGGCAGGACGGGTCTCGATTTTGAATGTCTACTGGCTGCCGAAGCTGTGGTACCTAGTCTATCATCTGGACTTCTCAGCTTGGGTGGTGAAGAGATTAGTGAAGTCAGCAAAGGGATGGATTTGGGCTGGACGGCAGAGTCAGATTGGTTGGAAGACCTTGTCCCTACCAGTGGCAAGAGGTGGGCTTGGGCTGGTTGATTTCCCGAAACAGTTACACTGCCTGCAAGCATAGTGGCTAAAGAGGGCAGTGGAATTGGGAGGAGGCAGCTGGGTCCCTCTGCTATAGAAGATCTGGGAGAGGTGGACATCACCAAGGGGTGTGACTGGGGATCTCCGCGCATTAGTTGGACTTCAGGATACTAAGTGGCTGCGATATAGAGGATTTTGGTGGGGGATAGTAGAGGGGGTGCACTGCATTGGAATTCGTTGGCAGGGGAATGAAGGAGAGGAGGATTGAGACCCAGTGATGTAGAGATGGGATTGCGTACTGCTGGGGAGTACCCCTTTAATTGAGTTTGACATTGGTGATGGAATGGAATGCCAAAGGGGACCGGGCCAGGATCTGTGGCCTAGCGGTTGGCAAGGAGTTGGAATTGGTGAAGAGTGGAACTGGCATGGTGTTTGGGCTTAGAGTGCTGCAGTGAGAAAGTGGATGCCACCAAAGTACTGGGTGGTCTGGTGGCGCATGCTGTGGAGGAATGTGATGCTCAACTTTCGCTCAGGGCACCTCATTGTAGGGGGGTGCTTTGATTGTGAGGAGTGCCATAATGTAGGGCAGGAGGGGGGTTGGGTGCAGATGCCTGAACATTGGCTAGGAGAGTGTGAGGTGTTAGGGGATTTCTGATGAACAATTGGGGAATACTTGGGGGTAAGGCGTAGGAGAGATGAAGTGAGAGGGAGGTGGGAGGACTTGAGGGACAGATTGGTAGGGGGGATAGGGAAGGAGTGGATTACTTTGGGCTGGGCATTGGCTATTTGGGTAGGTCTGGCCAGTCACTGGTTATTTGTTTTTGAGGATGGAAGTAGGCAGGGATTGGGGGACCAGTTGGTGCAGTGGCATAGGCTTATGGAAGACACCTTATCAGGCTGGTGGCTTGGTTGGGGGCTGCAGGGTGGTCGGAGACACCACTTAGTGGAGAGAATTTGTGGCCAGAGTGGGGGGAGAGTTGGCATAGTGGGTGATAGGGTGACCTTTATTCATGAGGAGGTGGGGAGGAGCCCCCCTATGGGGATTGGGTAGTGGGTGGTGATGATGTATATTTAACCATAGACTGATAATAAAGGCAGAGTCCAAGTGACTATAAAAA
>RBNI01001736.1:0-21042 GCA_003990745.1 Jimgerdemannia flammicorona | reverse complement strand
GTGTGAAGGGATATTTGTGGGGAAGTGCTCAGGAGTTGTGTTCGGATTGTTCAGGTCTGAGATTCTGAGGTCTGGGGGAGGGGGTATTTATACTAGTGAGGGGCTATCTGGGCTAGGCTAGATATGGGTGTAGCACTAAGTGCTTTGCTGAGTCGGAATGCAGTCACGTAGTACAAGTGTGATCTGATATGTCAAGAGATTGTCTGACTGCTGAGTCAGTTCACAGTCACGTCATACAAGGCTAACCTAACTATACTATGACTGCTAATCTATTTATAGGTTTAGGCGCTGTCTGGGTAGTCTTCGATGACATCACCATCGATGACATCATCTCTGATGAAGTAGTCGTCTAGGAAGAGTGGTTCGCGGATTACTTCTCCTTATTCACTGAGATAGTAATACATTGGAACTTCATCTCTGTCCCACAGGATAGCATTATCTGTCTCGTATGCTGGATATGGTGTTGGGAGGCGAAGAAGTGGTGCATCGTCTTCGTTTTCATCGGATTCACTGTCTGCGTACCTTCTGTAGGTTATAGCGCTATGAGTCACAGGGTTGTAGTATGCTGGCGGTTGTGGTTCATGTCGTTCGTACTCGGGTGGTGGAGTGGTTGGTTCAATCTTGAGGGTTGTCTGAAGGTATAGGTTGTGTTCTCCGGTCTCTTCATTGTAGTTGAAGTAATCGGGGGTGAATGCAGGTTGGTATTCGTGCCAGTGGTCATTGTCTCAATAAGTCTCGTATGTGGTTATGAACTGTTGTAAGTTCATCGGCAGAGTTGGCGGTGTGATCAGAGTTGGAAGGGATCCTTGGCTTGAGGTCATGTCAGCGTCGGAAGGATCATTGTCTTCTGCTTCATCCTTGTCGAAGTTGATTATATCGTAGACATCCTTCATGGCGTATCCAACTTGGGGCATTTGCAGGATATGATCGTCGGGGTGTGGAAAGGTTCTGTCTGTGGTTTCAACGTACTCAAGATACTTGTGGTTGAGTTCTTGTGTCATGTCGTCGATTTGGCCATAGGACAGGGTAGCAACCATTTCGCTGGTAGTGACTTGGAGGTGGGGAATAAGGGTGCTATACTCATAAAAGAGTTCTCGGTATTTGTGGGCAATGAGCTTCTGGTGTTGAGACATCTGGGTAATGTCTGTATCATGGTGGTGTTCAACCATGTCTTCCAGGAGGCGGCTGATCTGGTAGTAGCTTGAGATTTGTCCAATCCGGTGGGCCTCGTTAAGCATGTTCAGGGCGTTCCATCGGGCTTCCACGAAATAGAGGGGTGCTTGGCTGTAGATATTCATGAGGGGCAGAGGGGGTGTGGCTCGGTTGACAATGGCATTCCAAATGTCAGCGCGGATGCGGTTGTAGATCTCGGTGGTCATGTTTGTGTGTTTGGAAGTTGTGGATGTTATTTGTTTTGGTTCTCTGTTTCGACGCATCTCGGGGCTGGGTATATATGCATTTGTTCTGGATTGGTAAGATTCCATTTGTGTGGATCTTGTGTTCCGTGACTTGGTATTGACTCAGCTTTGTGTGCTGTGACTTCTGTTTGACTCAGCTTCGTGATCTTGCAGGTGATTTCCAGATTTGTTTGGAGATTGCGTGTGATTTCTGTGGCTTGGAGGTTGTGCGCTTACAATTGGAGAGGTGAAGACCTTGAGTCTGTTGGCTGTTTCTTCATTGATGAAGTTGCCTGAGGCACCGCTGTCTATCATAATCTTGATAGGTGCTCGATTGACAAAGGCTTTAAGTGTAAGCAGTTTGTCTGATCCAATGGTGGTGATTTTGGTTGTAGGAGGTTTCCTTCTGTTAGTTCTTCTTTGAGCCAGTTTATTGACACAAGAGAAGCAATCATCAATCATTCGGGAAGAGTACATTCCAATGCCGTGGAGGCATTGGCCACTTGGTATATATCCATCTTCGATTTTCTTGTAGAATTGTTCTTCCTTGTTCACGGTAGGTTGGGCTGGGACCTTGTTTGATGAACCGAATCCTTTGGATCCTCAGATAGTGGGCAGTAGTTCAGGGACTTCCTTGACTGTCAGGGTTGACTCAATTTTTTCAAATAGGATCTGGGCAATGCAGAATCCAATGGGAATCTTGAAGGGTGTCCAACTGTGGTTTCAGATGAGGACAATAATTTCGCCTGTGTAGTCTTCGTCAATGACTCCTTCTTCTACTGAGAGTCCTTTCAATGCTAGGCTGCTGCGACAGCATATTCTTCCAACATGTCCTTCAGGGATTTAGATACTGATTCCTGTGTAGACTTGCTTGACTTCTCGGTTAGAGACTGTAGCTTCTTCGGCTGCATACAGGTCATATCCAGCTGCTTTTTGACTTCCTTTGGTTGGGGCTTTGGCCATTTGTCTTAACTTGACAAAGTCTAGGGTTCTGGTAGTCAGGTTGTTGAGGTGGTGCAGAGTGGTAACAGTTGCTCATGTTGCTGTTCGTGGTTTTCAGTTAGGGCAGGCACTGGCCATGTGTCCTGTCTTTCGGCAATAGAAGCATGCTCTGCTTCTTCTAAGTTCATTCCTTTCACCTTCAGTGAGTTTCTTGAAGGTACTCGGCTGGGTGGGTTCATGATTTCTGGGTGTCCACGAAGTGGATGATGAGGGAGCTTGGGATGCTTCATACTTAGGTTCTTCTTTCTTGGTCCAAGTCTTTTCCTTGTTGTTGAATTGTCTTCTGGGCAGAATGGGTCTGGCTGTTAGGATCCGCTTGACCATAGTATTGATTCTTGCTAGACACCATTGTTGATGGTCACAACCAACTGGGCGTCCTTGTTCTTGGATTTTTCTAGTAAGCCATTCAGGCAGGGCATCAAATAAATGGTCTGCTCTTGTACCATTTCATGCTTTGTCATTGGTAATGTATCCTAGGCCAACGGTGTTCAGGAGTGACTTGAGTTTTGTACAGAAGGTTTCGAATTCCTCCTTGCCTTGTACATCGAATTTGAGATTGCGGAGTTTTACTCAGGATTCAGCAATCATGGTTTCACTGCGATATTGAACAATCATGGTTTCACTGCAATATTGAGCAATCATGAGTTGTTTAAGTCCAGGGGCTGCAGGATGGGCTCCGTATCCTGGGGCATTATTTGCTGCATTCTGAGTAACTACTGTAGGTCGGGTGTCCCATGTGAGGGGTTTTTCGGGAAGAGTTTGCCACCATTCTTCGGCAGGTCCTTGGAAGAATGTAACAACTTGGCAGACATAGGCTGTCATGGTAGCAAAGAGTTGTTCCAGAGTGTGGTCTTGATTGTTTGTCAGAACGCAGTCAGCAACTCGCTCATTGGTCCATTGATTGGCTTCAAAATTGGTATCAACTACACTAATGAAGCTTTGGACTTCTTGTGCAGTATCATTGAAGGTAGGTAGACTCAGATTTTTTGTAGGTTGGGTCTATTCGGCTAAGGCAGTAATGGTTGCTGCCATTATGGCTACCTGGGCTGTAAGGTCTAGAAATTGTTGATTTGCCATGTTGTTTACTGGAGGCGGTTGAACTGCTGGTAGTGGTGTTACTGGTACTACTTGAGATACTGGTACAGAGTGTGATGGGGTTCTTTGGGTCTGTGTAAGTTGCTGGAGTAATAGTTGTGGGTCTGGAGTAAGGGCTTGATAGATAGCTATCTGTTGCTGTGTAGGTGTGTTCTGTCCTGATGGAGGTTCGTTTCCTTTGGCAGTATATCCGAGATCAAATTCACTGAGATACTCCTCCTCCTCTTCGGTTTGGTCCCCATGTACTTGGGTTTGCTTGGCGTCAAAGTAGACAGAATCAGTTGTATATCTGATTTCAGATGGACTAAATTCAAAGTCAAGTTCTGGTTCGGTATTGGTTTCAGATTCAGGTAGAGTTGTAGCAGGGCCTACTTCAGGTTTGGGATCAGGTAGTTGATGAAGGGTTTCTCTTGCTTCTTCTTTAAGAATATGGCGGGCCTTGCTGTTCTGGAATCAGTAGTATAACGCGGTCTTGGTCCTGGTACGGTGAAAGTCGGTAGAGTTGAGCCACTTGGCTACAGAGGCTTGGGCTTCGTGAGGAACTAAGGCTAGAAAGACTGCTGCTGGTTGTCCTAGGTCGCTCGGGTTTGTGGAGCTGACAAAACTCTTGTTGAGAAGAGTAAAGAAGGCTTCTATAAGACCTTCTTCATCTTGACTTGCTGGGTGTAGTGCAAGGAGTTCAGTGAATAGGGTTTCGCCTATTTGCTGGTTTAATCGGAGTACTTCTTTCTTTGAATGAAGTTTGTCCCACTTGTTGCAGATGTGGAGGTCAAATTGTCCTTGTACATCAGGTTCAATTCTCTTCAGATTGTCAGATAGTTCAGAATAAATTCCAGTTCAGAGGTTGGGCTTTATACCAACTTGTAGGAATTCACAGAAGGGTTTGTAGCAGGGTGAGGAAGCGTCTTGAAGCAGAATTGGATTGTAAACCACTGCTACCAAGTTATAAGAGGGTTGCTTTTTAGGGTAACCATTACGTAGTTCTGGAGGGGTTTTTTGGAAGTTCTAGATATTCTGGAAGACCGTTTTCTTATGGTCAAGATCAATTTCATATGGAGTACATCCTCTACGCTTATTGATTTCAAGATCAGGTTGACGTCTCAACCAAAGCCCTTTTTCAGACTAGTTCTGGATGTTCAGGATTTTTCGTATTTCAGGAAGTTCAAGAAACTAAGGCCAGCTTAGTTGAATTGGCATATCGCTGCAGACAATACCCAATTAGGAAATTTCGTGATGGAGTTAGGAGTGGGACCTAACAGGGAGCGGATTTACTTAAGAGTGTTTTGTGGGTTATTAAATAGATTTATTCCCTATTCATGATATTGCTATACTAGGAGTAGTTGTGTGGGAAATATTGGGGAAGTGTTCAGGAATGTTCTTGTGTGTTTGAGTCTGAGATTCTGAGGTCTGGGGGAGGGGGTATTTATACTAGTGAGGGGTTATCTGGACTATGCTAAATATGGGTGTAGCACTAAGTGCTTTGCTGAGTCGGAATGCAGTCACGTAGTACAATAGTGATCTGATATGTCAAGAGATCGTCTGACTGCTGAGTCAGTTCTCAGTCACATCGTATAAGGCTAATCTAACTATACTATGACTGCTAGGCTATTTATGGTTTAGGCACTGTCTGGATAGTCTTCGATGACATCACCATCGATGACATCATCTCTGATGAAGTAGTCATCTAGGAAGAGTGGTTCACGGATTACTTCTCCTTGTTCGCTGAGGTAATAATACATTGGGACTTCATCTCCATCCCACAGAATAGCATTGTCTGTCTCGTACGCTGGATAAGGTGTTGGTGGGCGAAGGAGGGGTGTATTGTCTTCGCTTTCATCGGATTCACTGTCTGCATACCTTCTATAGGTTACAGCACTATGAGTCGCAGGGTTGTAGTAAGCTGGCAGCTGTGGTTCATGCCGCTCATACTCAGGTGGTGGGGTTGTTGGTTCAATCTCGAGGGTTGTCTGAAGGTATAGGTTGTGTTCTCTGGTCTCTTCATTGTAGTTGAAGTAATCAGGGGTGAATGCAGGTTGGTATTCATGCCAGTGGTCATTGTCCCAATAAGTCTTGTATGTGGTTATGAACTGTTGTAAGTTCATCGGCAAGGTTGGCGGTGTGATCAGAGTTGGAAGAGATCCTTGGCTTGAGGTCATGTCGGCATTGGAAGGATCATTGTCTTCTGCTTTGTCTTTGTCAAAGTTAATTATATTATAGATGTCCTTCATGGCATATCCAACTTGGGGCATTTGCAGGATGTGGTCATCAGGGTGCGGGAAGGTTCTGTCTGTGGTTTCAACATACTCAAGGTACTTGTGGTTGAGTTCTTGTATCATGTCGTTGATTTGGCCATAGGACAGGGTAGCAACCATTTCGCTGGTAGTGACTCGGAGGCGGGGAATAAAGGTGCTGTACTCGTAGAAGAGCTCTCGGTGTTTGCAGGCAATAAGCTTCTGGTGTTGAGACATCTGGGTAATGTCTGTATCATGGTGGTGTTCAACCATATCTTCCAGGAGGCGGCCGATCTGGTAGTAGCTTGAGATTTGTCCAATCCGGTGGGCCTCATTAAGTATGTTCAGGGCATTCCATCAGGCTTCCACGAAGTAGAGAGGTGCTTGGCTGTAGATATTCATGAGGGGCAGAGGGGGTGTGGCTCGGTTGACAATGGCATTCCAAATGTCAGCGCAGATGCGGTTGTAGATCTCGGTAGTCATGTTTGTGTGTTTGGAAGTTGTGGTTATTGTTTGTTTTGGTTCTCTATTTTGATGCGTCTTTGGGCTGGGTATATATGCATTTGTTCTGGATTGATAAGATCCCATTTGTGTGAATCTTGTGTTCCATGACTTGGTATTGTCTCAGCTTTGTGCGCTGTGACTTCTGTTTGACTCAGCTTCATGATCTTGTAGGTGATTTCCAGATTTGCTCAGAGATCGCATGTGATTTCTGTGGCTTAGAGGTTGTCCGCTTACATTATTTCCCCACTCTGGTCCACTTTCCGATACAAAGAATGAGTCCAAAATACAAACCAAAGAAGCCTCTAAAGATTGAGCATTGGTCTCCTTTCTACTCCAGTCCACTTTCTGATACAAAGATTGATTGGTTCACTTGCCAGATAAGCCTGAAGTTTGCCACCAAGTTCTAGGAGAACTTTGCCACCTTTTGAGTTATTCACTGCATTTCCAGAGAGTCTGCCTTTCTTGCCACAAGCCAGTCTTCTGATGCAACTTCACAGTGGAGCCAGTCTATGATGTAACCCCATGCAAATGAAGCCAGTCTTTGACGTAACTTACTAAGAATCCAAGTTAATACCCAGTTGAAGCCACCAATTTAGGAAGAATCCACACCATCCAAGTTATTTCCCAGAAGTCCACTGATTCAGAAAGAATCTATACAATCCGAGTTATCTACATCATCTGCCATTTTCAAGTTATCCACCATATTCCCAGTTGAAGCTGCCAATTCAGGAGAATCCACACCATCATATTCCCAGAAGAGCCGCTGATTCAGGAAAAATCTGCAACATTCAAGTTATTTGTTCCCAGTGAGCCCAGTACAGAAGAAACCACACTGGTATAATTCCCAGTAAGCTAAATCAAGTCATCTGCCAGATCTGCATAAGGAATATTACCAAGACCATCATGCCAGAAATTGCATACTTTTGGAGATTGTCATGCTATATAGAGATGTCCATCACTCAAGAAGAAGAACTGCTAAATTGCCAGACCATCACACAGAAATCATCACACTATACACAAATTCTACCATTCCCAGTTGACTCAAGAAGGAAACCTGTTCATACATACATACAAATTGCCACTACATCCAGAGAACCATTCCAATTAGGAAATCAATATATAAATTGCTCACAGATATCTAGCTTGACTATTATACTACTAAACACCAAGGACCTTAAGAATCTTAGAACATTTTATTGCTTTTTGACAAAGTAACTAGGGGCTCAAGCCAAACTACATCAACCCCCAACCTTGTAATTTACCTCCATTGAGCTGGTACATTACATTTGGGGGCTCAACTGAGAAGATTTTAAAATTAACATAACTTTTCAGCTTATAAGAACCCACAGTCAAACTGGATATATTTGATACAACACTAATCTTTACTACTACAGGAGAACCAATCATCACTAGCATTTGGACAGGAAGAGAAGTAATCACCTCAAGACTTGTCAACTACCCAGCATCAGAAGGATCCCAACCAGAAGCAAGAGGCAGTACAGCCTGAAATCCCCAACCAGATCAACCAGATCAACCAGATCAACCAGACAATACAGGCAGCCCTGCTAGAGACTTTAGAGAACTCACACAGGAGCTAGAAGACCTTATCACATGGACCCAATACTTTACAGCCAGATACCCCACACCAGTCCCACCAATCTCACCAATAGAACCTCTACCACAAACCCTTACAGAACTGGAAGTAGCTTCTACAAGAATACCTAGGCCTATTCCACTCTGTCTAAGGACCAGAACACCATCTTCAAGATACCCAAGCACCCCCATCTCTAGTGACAGTTCAGAAAGTGAATCAGAATCAGAATCTGAACTTGAACCAGAATCAGAGGAAAGTGACAACAAAATGGCCACCTCATTGCCAACCTTTGCAGGATACCCGAAAGAGGATCCCAGAGAATTCCTTGATAGAATTGAAGGAATTACAGCCTTGAGAAATCTCTCAGATGAAAGAAAAATTGCCATCTACAAAACTCAGCTCAGAGAACCAGCCAGAGGAATTTTCCATTGAACAGCAAACAACCATGATTCAGAACTAGCAAGATAGATACAAGCAGCAATGTCTGATAAGCTAGAATATAAAGCCATGGTCCACTGGCTCATTGAAAAATATGCAGGAAATGAAACCTGCCATAAGGCTCAGGAATCTATCATGGGAATGAAGATGAATCTTGGAGAATCACCCAGAGCCTTCTTTACAAGGATCCAGAAGAGAATGTATTCTACTGGGTTCAATGCTACCAACCAAGACATAATAGGCCCAATGACCTTCATGAATGGAATTCCCTCGAATATTGCACAGCATGTCTGCACTCTAGGCATCAGAAGGTCTGAAGAGCAAGTAGATACAGCCCAAGGATTCTTTGATATCAGACAAGGAACTACCTGGAGTGATCATGACAAGAAGGAAGATAAAGAAGATATCCTGGTCAAAGCCCTGCAAGGACTCCTTCAAGGACAAGAAAGATCCAAAGAAAGAAGACCAGCCAAGGAAGGAAAGAAGGACAGAAGCAAAATCCAAGACCTTAGCTCCAAGTTAGACCAATTGGTTGAATAGATTGAAAAACTCACCACACATGAAAATCGGGACTACCAAGACAATAGAGGATACCCATCACAGAGGAGCCAAGGTTATCCACCAAGAGATAACAGGAATTACCAGTAAGAGGAAAGAAGGTACTCTGTCTAAGATAGAGCCCAAGTCCAGTACTTCTACTGTGGACAATTTGGACACTATGCCACCAAATGTGACAACAAAAGGAGTGACCAAAGAGATTCAGAACCACCAAACTGAAGGAATGACACTCAGTACAAGAAGACTGAAGTCCATCCTGTTGAAGATTTTGAGGAAGCAAGCAACAGTAAAGACTACAGTGACCTAGACTTATACCCTACCAAGGTTACCACTCGAAAGACAGTCTACCCAGCAGAAAAGAGAAAGAGACCTGTAGGAAGGCCATCCAGGAATATCAGCAGAAGAATCATCTAAGAAGAAGATGAAGAAGATGAGGAGGAACAAGTAGAAACACCTTCCTGAACCCCTTTACCTTTTGTTCCCAAGACAAATGAGTTGCTACCAGAGGATGAAGAAATGGAACAAAAAGAATGGGAACCTGTCACCCCAAAGCCCAAGAAGAAGTATGCCCCAAAAACCATACCTAGAGACATCTACAATGAAGCCTGGTAGAAGATCCAAGAGGCCAAGATAGAAGTCCCCCTCCTGCAGTTCTTGTAATTGACACCAGCTGGAGTCTGAAACAAATTACTGAGAACCACCAGGTCTAGCACTGGCCAAGTTTCAATTCCACAGCAAGAACCAGCTTTTATCTCTGTCCAAGCAGCCAAAATACATATCAGCACCTACTTATATGGAGATATTGGAGGACAAAAAGCGAAAATCCTCATAGATATAGGAGCAGCTGTCTGTGTCATTGCCAAATGATTCTTGGACACCCTCCAATGGCCCATTGATGGACCATCCAACCTCAGCATCATAGTAGCAGATAGAGCCTGAACTCAACCCCTTGGAGAAGTATGAAATATCACCATCTCCCTTGGACACATTCAGTTCTCTATCCCCAAAGCTGTTGTCACCAAAGCTGTCATCTATGACATGATTCTTAGCACCAACTGAATGAAGGAAATGAATGCAGTTGTTGATATTGGCCAACAAGTACTCAAGTTTGACTACCGAGGCAAGAAATACAGAGTCAAGGTGACCAGCTATGAGCAATCAAAGAAGAAGAAAAAGGTCACTATTTAGAAAGAGTATGCCAGTAGTGAAGAGAAGAAGAGGAAGAATCTGAAGACAGAAATGATCCCAGACTCAATCCTCGAATCAATCTAGTGGATGACCAACTAGAAGATAATGTGTGGGCTAAGAACACTATCCCTATTACCATTGGAGCTATTGCAGGAGAAGCCAAAGGATGCCCTACATATCTCAAGTGACACAAGTATCTCGATCACTTCTCCAAAATCATGGGAATAAGGAAATCACCTAGCACAGCCTGCCCAGAGTGCAGAAGGAAGAAGAAGAAATGCAGACATGTTCCAGAAACACCTGCAACTGAAGCTGCAGAAGTACAAGCAATCTGGGAATAAGAATCATCTGGGAAAGAGGAAACTTCTGACCAAGAAGTTCCTGAACAAGAAGCACCTGAAGAAGAAGAGGTCCCTGAACTCATTCCCTGGGATAATCCTCACTGGACACCACCTGAAGATGATGACCCTTGGAATATGGAAGAAGGACCCAGAATAATCACCATTATACCTAAGAAAGAAACCCACTAAGAGAAAGCTTTTCAGCTAGGAAGATGTCCGCACCAAATGGTCTTCTACTCTCTCTGAGACTACTGCTATCAGTGTCATCTGTTGGACCAACAAGAAAGACAGAGACCCCAGAGACCAGAACCCCCAACTACTCTTGCACAGTCTACTACCTTCCAAGAAGTCACCACAAGGTTACAAAGTCAATTTAGGGGGCAAGGCTTCTTCACCTGAACAGAAATATACCCCTTGTCTACCCTTCCCCCAACCTATGATCAAGATGGGTATCAATTCCCAAGACAACAAGAGATAAATAGCTGGGAACATCATTTTTGGGCAATGGGATATTACAACCATGAGAGACACCCTGACTGTCGAGACTGCAGACATCAGAAGATTTACCTCAGTCATGATGTTGCAGTGCACACTTTGAAGAAAGGAGATAACTGAAGCCAGATCTGAAAAGGTCAGATTCGAAAAAGCCAGACCAAGAAGCCTGGAAAAAGAATCCTCAAAATCTATGATTTGGGAGAAGACATCCTGGCTCTCATCAGACATGCAACCTGCCAAGGATGGACAGAAGATGCCACCAACTTCATAGAAGCCCTTGACCCTATAGGAAGGAGGGGAATCAACTACCTCTGAGACCCCTCTACTGGAGCCAGATGGCCACACCTCAACCTTAGAGCTTGGAGGCTCTCCGCTAGTGGAGCTTCAGCCTTAGGAAAGCCTGAACTCAGCAAGGATATTGCCCAGTATGCCCTGCTGCACCCCAAGGCCAAACCCCCAACCAAAGCCCACCCAGAGGATGTAGGATATGATCTTCACAGTCTGGAGGATGAATCTATCAAGCCTAGAAAAACCTTCATGGTCAGAACCAGATTAGCCATACAGCCACCCAAGAGAGCTTATATTCAACTGACCTCAAGGTCTGGACTTGCCAGACAAGGGATAACTGTAGAAGGAGGAACCATTGACCCTGGATATATAGGTGAAATCAAGGTTATCCTACACAACAGCAGTGCAGAATGGCACCAAATCATTAGAGGACAGAAGATTGTCCAAGCAGTCTTCATGAAGGTCAAGACCCCGCAGTTACAGAAAGTCTCTGAACTAACTGAAGGAATAAGACAAGCCAAGAGATTTGGAAGTTCAGACAGAAAGAAGATACATCTCCTTCAAGTCAACCACCTCAAGAGGAATATTTCCCAGCAAGTGTACTGGCAACCAGTCAGACTGTATAAGAATCTCATCCTGGAGCCCAGAGAACAAACTACCTTCGAAATCTTTGCACCACCCGACCCCAGAAACCTTTTCTTTAAACCCAAGGAAGATATCTCACACCTAGACATAGAGGGATACACATTCCCTGACAAGATGAACCCAGTACACTCCCAAGTAATCAACCAAAGTTGGGAGACCATCATCTTGCTGAAAGGAACCATCATAGGACATCTAGTGCCTTTTCTCAACCAAACTCATAGGGAAGTTTATGAACTAAACCTATTGGGAAATGACAAAAGGTCCCAGAAGAAAGGAAAGGCCCCTCTGTGACCCAGGAGACAGTGAAGCCTTTGACCAATATTGGAGAAGAATTGACACCTCAATAATAGCAACAATTATTAGAGCTTCTCAACAAATATCAAGATATCTTCACTACCAATTATGGCAACCTGCCATACAATCTATCATATCACTATAGCATAAATACAGGAAGTGCAACACCCATCCAGCAGAAACCTTATAGAATACTCCATCACTTGAAAATATTTGAAAAAGAGCACATTCAAGAACTCCTAGACAATGGAGTCATCCAACCCTCTACTTGCCCCTGGGCCAGCCCTATACTTATTGTACCAAAGAAAGGAGGATGGAGACTCTGCGTGGATTATAGGAAACTCAATTCAGTCACTGAGAAGAATGCTTATCCTTTGCCCAGAATCAATGACCTTTTGGATTAGTTACAGGATGCCAGATACTTCAGTAGCATAGACCTCTTTGCAGAATTCTATGAGATCCCCATGGACCCCAAGGACATTCAAAAGACAGCCTTCCTTGCTCTAGGAAAACTATTCGAATACCTCCAAATGCCCTTTGGACTTTGCAATACACCCCCCACTTTTCAGAGGATGATAAATTCAGTCTATGCCCCCCTGATCCACTACTGCCTAATTGTATACATGGATGATTCCAACATTTATTCAGTAAATTTTGAAGAACACCTGTACCACCTGAAGGAATTCTTCAAGCTCACCTGCAAGAATCACTTGAGATTGAATTCAAAGAAATGCTACTTTGGAAAACAGAAACTCAAATTCCTGAGATTCATAGTTTCAAAAAAAGAAACTCATGCAGACCCAAAGAAAACGGAGAAGATCAACAACTGGCCAGTACCCAAGACTCCAAAAGAAACATTATCATTCCTGATGCTAGTATCCTACTATAGAAGATTTATCAAGGATTTTGCCCAAATCACTGCCCCAATCCGAATCCTTCTCAAGAAAGGAATGCCATTCAAATGGACAGAATTACAGGAAAAAGCCTTCAGAGAACTCAAGAATCGCATGACTACAGCACTAATTCTTGTGCACCCCAATCTACAGAAACCATTCATCTTGTATACAGATGCTTCTAAAGATGGCCTAGAAGTAGTTCTAGTCCAAGAAGGACCTGACCAACAGCACTATATGATAGCTTATACAAGCAGAGCTACCAATCAGCAGCAGATAAACTATGGTAGCACCAAATTGGAATGTCTTGCAGTCATATGAGCAGTCACCTGGTTCAAGCATTACCTTATTAGAAAAAGATTCACCCTGATCACAGACCATGTAGCCCTCAAATGGCTATTCAACTACAAGGAACCCACCAGAATCCTAGTCCACTAGATCCTTATTCTTCAGGATTACAAAATCACCATCATTCACAAAGCAGGGAAAGCTCACAACAATGTTGATGTACTTTCCCACCAGCCCTAATGAGCCAGAAGAAGGGTGTCCTGAGGAACTACATCCTAAAGGAAGATCCTCAGACCATCAAGGCACAAGAGATCTCATCCGAAAAGAACATCAGAAAGCCCACCAGGGATAGGCGAATATAGAAGAGAAGCTGTGAAGAACACACCAACATTGGCCTAACCTCAGAACACAAGTCCGGGACACACTCAAGAAATGTGACACCTGTCAGAAATACTAAGGAAAGAAGAACTATCAAGCACTACTGCAACCAATTGTACCACCAAGCAACATCTTTCAGAGATGGAGAGTAGATGTGATTGGACCCCTACCAGTTACACCAAGAAGAAATAAATACATTCTTATATTTGTAGAATATCTGACCAAGTGGCCCAAGGCTTTCCCAATGGAAATCACAGATGCCTTAACCATTGTAGGCCTCCTCCATGGACTCACACTCAGATATGGACCTCCAGAAGAACTCATCTCTGACCGAGGCACAGAATTCATCAACAATATAATCACAAGTTATGTTTGAATTCACAAGATCCACCTCAAACGGACCACATCATACCACCCTCAGATCAATAGTATGATAGAAAGAATGAACCAGACCATCAAGAGAGGACTTGCCCAAGTCAATCCTACCAATTGGGACCTCTGTTTACCTGAAATCCTATGAGAAATTCAGAATGCCCCTGCTGCCTCCACCAAACAAAAGCCATTCGAAATGATGTTTGCTAAGAAAACTAGAACTACTGACCATAAGAACCTCGGAGACCTCCTCAAAAAAGCAGAACAGTTATGTAATCAAGCCTGAGGTCAGATTATCAAAGTCTAAGAAAGATAAAAGAAGTATTATAACCAGAAACAGAAGGATCAGGAGATCAAGATTGGAGACCAAGTACTAGTTTGGAGAAGTATGATAGAAACAAACTTTGCTGCCAAACTGGAACCAAAATGGGAAGGACCTTATCTTGTACACAATATCAGAGGAACCAGTATCTATTTAAGAAGCATGGATGGATGAACTCTGAGGACACCAGTCCACATCAATTGCCTCAAGATATACCTGTACAAACTATGACTCAGAGGATAGATCAATGCCTTCAGACCCTCATCCTCAGCTCCTTCCAAGCCCTGCCAATTCCCCTGCCCCAGTTTTGTCAACTTGAAGGAACCCTCATACAATTGATCCAGAAGCATCAAGAGAACCTTACCATTGCTGAAAGATTGCTTCAGATCTACCATCTATAAGCCTTCTACAACATTGGGCAACTATTGACAGAACAACCTTATATAAGGAGCCCAGCTAAAATTACCCTCAGAGAAGCAAGAACTGCCAAACAAATCTACACCCTGTACAAATGAAACATTGGAGCCCTAGTGCAGTCCCACTTCCACCTCAATGACATCTATCAGATGAATGAGACCACCTTTCAGAGTATCCTTCAACAAGTAGACATCCTGTTTCCTGAAGAACAAGAGGAAGATCCAGAGCTAGAATGGAGTGACCCCAGTATAGATAATAAAGATGATGGAACAGGCATAGATACAGAAGATGCCTATGCTTATTGGAATGATGACTAAAGGATAGTTTGAGACAGACTACTCTTTAGTGGGGGCTAATGTGATAAACCACAAAACATAGCAATCTTGAAACCCAACCAGGTGACATGAACATTAGTACAGCATAGTAACCAGTAACCATTGCTGTAGAAGATGTATAAATAATTAGATAGCCAAAGAAGGAAATAATCTGGACAGTGGCTGTCACCCTGACAGTGGCTGTCACCCTGACAGTGAATGTTACTCTATAAATAGCATTTTATAATTAGTCAGATAGCAACCAGATAGCAACCATAATGTATAAATTACCCTAGAGATAAGAGTGAATAAACCTCAGTCCAAAATTCAGAACACATTTCAACTCTGGTTTGCTTTCTGATATAAAGAAGAGTCTAAAATTGAAGCAAAAGACAAGTCGGCCTACCACACTTTGAGAGGAACTCTACAGCCACTGCTAGGAGATTGTGAGCTTATTTCCCCACTTCAGTCCACTTTCTGATATAAAGAATGAGTCCAAAATACAAACCAAAGAAGCCTCTATAAGAGGGTTGCTTTTTAGGATAACTGTTACATAATTCTGGAAGAGTTTTCTGGAAGTTCTGGATATTCTGGAAGACCATTTTCTTATGGTCAAGATCAATTTCATATGAAGTATGTCCTCTATGCTTATTGATTTCAAGATTGGGTTGACGTCTCAACCAAAGTCCTTTTTCAGACTAGTTCTGGATGTTCAGAATTTTCTGTATTTTAGGAAGTTCAAGAAACTAAGACCAGCTTAGTTGAATTGGTGTATTGCTGCAGAAAATACCCAATTAGGAAATTTCATGATGGGCATCTTTCTCCACTACAATTCACATTACACACACTTTCACAACACACTTTCAAGTCGTTTATTGGAGAAAGATACTAAGAAGATGTCAAGCAGCAAGCAAGCTGAGGTGCATACCAGGTCGGGTGGACCTGGGGCTTTCGACTGGCAGCATGTTGGGAGGAGACATGGGCTGGGGATGGGGTCTTTCGGAGGCTCGAGTGGACTGGGCAGCTCGGATAGTGGCAGTGGCACTGGTGGGGGGGCTGGAGGGCAGCAGGGGTGGAGCTTTGCAGATATGCTGAGGACTGGGGGTTGGCCAATGGGAGCCTGCAGGGATCAGGCTGGAGGGAAGGGGAAGCAGAAGGCTGAGAATGATGGGGGAGCTGGGCCTTCACTGGTGGGAGGTGGGGGAAGGACTGCTGGGGGTAGTGGTGGGACTGCTGATGGTGGTATGACGGTGAATCTGGAAAAAAAAAGAGATATGATGGTTGATGGCCAGGTGGGGCAGGGGCTCCCGATGTAGAAGGGAGACCTGGCAGATGGTGTAACGGGGCTGGTGGTGGCCCCATTACTCAAGAAATTGATCTCGGAGTTTGCAATGACCTTGTGCTTCTGGGGCTTGGTGGTGACAGTGAGGATGGTTCTGGGGCTGGTGTTGAAGCAGGTGGCTGGAGCAGCTTCGGTGAAGTTCTTGAAGGGACTGGAAGGGGTCGAGGTGGGCTTTGAGGAGGTGGGTCCACTGAATGAGGTGCTGAAGACTGGCATTGTGGTTGGGGAGGTGGTGGTCCCCATGGTGCAGTGCTTGTGATGGGACCCCAGGGTAGTGTAGCTTCGGGTGAAGGGGGTGCCCATGGTGACTAAGGAGGAGACGAGGAAGAGGGTGGAGGAGGTGATGTTGGAGTATGGAGACATAGTGGACATCAGCTTTCAAGTGTGGGAGGGGACTATGATCAGGACAGGAGATGTGGATGTCAGGATTTGGCTGGTGGGCAAGGAGGCCATGGGGAAGAGGAGTGACTGGCCCTTGGTGCTGATGTGGGGGGCCTTTGTCTGCAAGGTGTCAAGGGTGAAAGGGAGTGAAAAGGAGGAGGAGGACTTGTTGGAGGCACTGGAGGAGTTGGGTGGTGCTGTAGAGAGGAGGGCAAAGGTCTGGAAACTGTACGAGGAGTCAATGTATCTGAAAGTGGTGGGCGGGAAGCATGTCCGAATGGATAAGAAGCAGTGAAAGAGGGCCCAGGGATGCAAGAGGTAGAGGGAGCTGTTGGCAAGTATGACAGGAGAGGTAAAGAAGACGATGGTTGGAACTGAGGAGTCTGGAGGCACTGAAGCCAGTGTCTGGGCTGGAAAAGGAGGAGAGGAGGTGGAGGCAAAGGAGGTAGGGGCTGGGGGGGTGCTGGGCAAGGGCCCGTTTGCTGATGGTACCTTCGAAGTGTGGGAACCAGAGTTGGATGCCACCCCCCCCCCACTTATCAGGAGGGGCCTGGTTGGGAAGAGAGGGACGATGGTGGATACAAGGATGCAGGGGGCCCAGCAGGTGCACTTTGGGGTTCCTGATGTGGAGCAAGGGGGTCAGGTGGTGGCAGTTGGCGAGGATGAGCTGGTGTATGTTCCTGAGGAGGAGTGAGATAAGGCTGCTAGTGTAGGAGCTGACACTACGATGCTGGAAGTAGGGTGGCCAGGGACCCCAGGAGGGAAGGAGGTGGGGAACCTGTTGTGGATGCACTCAGTGATGGATAATCTAGCAGCTGAAGCTTTGGGAGAAGTGGACTTGCGGGCGATGCCTGAGGAGCATTGGGCAAGGATTCTGCATGGTGATGGAGTGGAGGAGGCACTGAAGGTAGAGATTCTGGGTATTTTCCTGGAGGAGGAGGGGTATGAGGTTGATGAGGTGAGGAGGGCAGAACTTGGGGCAGTTGCTGGTGAGCGGGTGGCATACTGCTGGGCAGAGCGTCATGGTTTGCGGCTCTGGTGGGAGGCCTGTCTGGAGTATTGTGAGGAATTTGAGGAGTGTGAAGATGGGGCAATGGTAGAACTGCTGGGAGTATTGGCAGTACAGAAAGCAGGGGAGAGGGAGCTGACTGCTGAACATAACTTGGACTTGGTGCAGGAGGAGCGGACTGCAGACTTGTAGAGGATGGGACCATGTTATATATTTATTCCTTATGAACAGTACAACCAACATTTTCTCTTTGAATGTGAATGGGTTACGGGGCTCTGGGCAGTACAAGAACATTTTTACTTGGCTCAAGGGATTGGAGGCTGATCTCTTTTTACTGCAGGATGTTCAATGTGAGGATGAGGATGATCAGGTAGAGTGGACTAGGGAATGGGGTGGGGCCATAGCTTGGTTTGGAAAGGTAGCGATTTTGGTGAGGAAGGGTAGAGGCAAATTGGAGGACATCAGGAGCTGGGGTGATTGCTTGGTCTGGGGAGATTGGCATCGGCCAGGGTGGGAATCAGTGAAGGTGGGCTCTTGCTACTGCTCTGCGGCTAGGGGTGAGAGGATTGCATAGATTAGGGAGCTGCTGGAGGAGGGTATTCTCTTGGAGGAAGGAGTCGATATGCTCGGTGGGGATTTTAATATGGTTTGGGATCAGCATCTAGACAGGACTAATGGAGGGAGGAGTGCTGGGGGCAGAAGTGGAGGTCTGGATGCATGGGAAGAGGTGGAGACATTGAGCTCATTGGGGGATATGGGCAGAACGAGGTGGGGGGATGCGAGAGTCTATACACATTGAGTGAATGGCTTGGGCACAAGGATTGATTGGATTCTGATGGCGGAGTGCTGGGGGTCAGATGTTTGGAAGACATTGGAGGTTGAGTAGTGCCTATGGTCTGATCACTGGGGACTTTTGGGGCAGGGGCAGTTTGGGGGGAGTGGAGATAGACCCGGACATTGGCACCTTAACTCCTCCCTGCTGGCTGAGAAGGGGTTGTGGGAAGTGTGGGTGGTGGATATTTAGACAAAAGTTTTTGCCTGGAGGCATGAGGGTTTGCCTGTGGCTGTCCACTGGATGAGATTGAAAGAGGCTGCGAGGGTTTATTGGGGAGAGGCTGGTAGAGAGGCTGGGAGGCAGAGGAGGAGGCATACAAGGTGTGCTTCCAACAGGCTGAGGAGATTACAAATGGATTGGGTGGACTTGCTTACTGTTGTTGGGGTAGAGGATTGGAGGATTGAGAGGATGAAACTGGAGATTGTGGAACTACAACAGGTGTTACAGGAAGAGGAGGAGACTCATATATGAGGCATGGCTGCTAGACTATGGTAGCAGGGGCTTGAGGAGGGTGAGCGGCCTACTGGATACTTATCGAGACTGCTCAAAGCCAGGAGAGTGTGACATTGGTGAGATGGGGTCCTGGATGCTGATGGGAATATGATATACAGCATACAACAAATCTTAGGGGTGTTGAAGGAGAGATGGCAGGGCTTGTGGAGTGAGGGAGAAGGGGGTGCTGATGAAGCGGAGATTACAGACACACTGGAAGAGTGGGGGCCACCACAGGTAGCCGGACTGGGTGACTTGATCATACTGGTGCTGGGGGAAGAGATTCAGAGTGTCCTGGTAGCAACTAAACTAGGGATAGTGCCTGGGGAGGATGGACTACCATGGGACTTCTGGAAGAAGATAGTCAATGTTCCTGGAGTTTTGGGTGAGATGGCTGCTCTCTGTGACCATGTCCTTCAGAGCAGTGAGTGGGTGGGGGAGCAGGATCTCAGGCTGGTGACCTTATTGTACAAAGACAAGGAGAGAAGAGAAGACTGGAAGAACTGGAGGCCGATCATGCTTCTGGACATGGACAGGAAGATGGTGACTAAGGTGATTGTTGCAAGGCTGCAGAGAGTTGCCCAACAGGTGCTGGGGGAGGAGCAGCAGGGCTTTGTTGAGGACAGACTTATAAGAGATGGGACTGCATGGGTACATGGTGTGATTGAAGGGGCCTGGGCCTGTGGCCTGGATGAAAGGTTGGTCTTTCTGGACCAGGAGAAGGCCTACAACCATGTATGGCGGGTGTGGCTGGGCAAGGTGTTGGACCGAATTGGAGTTCCCCCGAGGTTTAGTGCCTCTATGTTGAGTCTGCTGGAGAGCAGTTGGGCAGCTCTGATGTTTAATGGTCACTGTGGGAGGGCATTTTCCTTGGGAAGAGGAGTTCCTCAGGGGGATCCTCTGTCCCCTATTCTCTATGCCCTTTTGCTGGAGCCATTGATGGATAGGATTCGCCAGAAGGTGGCAGGGCTCTCTATATATGGTATAGTGTGGAAGGTGGGGGCCTTTGCTGATGATATGGTGGTTGGACTTGGGAATGTGGCAGATATAGCAGCCCTACAGGAGACAGTGGAATGGTATGAGGCCCACTTGGGGGCGAAGCTCAACTGGCATAAGTGTGAGACAATGGTGCTAGGGAATGGGCTAGTGAGTGGGGACATCATTGGAACAATTGTCCCTACTGGTAAGGTGGTGCGGTATTTGGGCATCTTCCTCTCCATATACAGTTCTGTCTTGCCACGAGGGTAGTGAGAGAGCAGGGTGAACATTTGGGGGAGATGCTTGGCCCGAGGCTTGGCAGCAGGCCAGGATTGGAGAGAAGTGGGACTGGAACGGAGTTTGGATTTGGAGCAAGCGGGTGTCGCGGTGGCTTCCCTCCAAGTTCTGGGTTATATGGTGGAGGTTCTTGAGGCAGAATGTGATGCTGAACTATCGGTCAGAGCACTTGGTGCCAGGGGGCATGGTTGAATGCGAGGAATGTTTGAACATAGGTCGGGAGGGGGGAGTGGTGCAGACGCCTGAACATTGGCTTGGGGAGTGCGAGGTAATGGGGGACTTTTGGGACATTATTACCAGTGGGTTGGGGCTATGGCCTTTGTTGGAGGGGGAGGGAGGGAGATGGAGGAACCTTCGGCGAAGGTTGGTGGATGGGGTTGGGGATGAGTGGTTGACTTTGGGTTGGGCTCTGGCGATTTGGGTAGGGATGGCGGATCATTGGTGATGGGTCTTTGAGGAGGGCCAGCCAGCTACCACTGCGGCGAGGGTAGCGCGCTGGGAATGGTTAATACTAGACATTTTAAACGGTTGGTGGCAAGGGTGGGGAGAGGGAGGGGGGAGTCGCCGGAAGCTGGTGGACTGCATCTGCAAAAAGAGTGAGGGGAGAGTGCAGGTGGTGGGTGGTTGGGTTGTCCTTCAGCGGGGTGAGGGAGT